>UESW01003862.1:0-136324 GCA_900491605.1 Calamus simplicifolius
TTTATGGACTTAAGCAAGCATCTAGGAGTTGGAACATATGATTTGATAAAGTGATCAAATCTTATGGCTTTATTAAGAATAAAGAAGAACCTTGCATTTATAAATGGGCTAATGATTCTATTATTGTATTTCTTGTATTATATATGGATGATATTCTCTTAATCGGGAATGATATCCCTGCATTACAAGGAATAAAGACATGGTTATCATCACAATTTTCCATGAAAGATCTGGGAGAAGCATCAAACATCCTAGGGATGAAGATCTATAGAGATAGATCTAAAAGGATGCTTGGTTTATCCCAATCTACGTACATTGACACCGTGCTAAAGAGGTTTAGCATGGAGAATTTCAAGAAAGGCTATCTTCCAATAGGCCATGGAATTCATCTTTCTAAGAAGGATTGTCCGACAACTCCTAATGAAAGAGAACGTATGAGTCGAATTCCATATGCTTTGGCAGTGGGATCGGATGCTTGGTTTATCCCAATCTACGTACATTGACACCGTGCTAAAGAGGTTTAGCATGGAGAATTTCAAGAAAGGCTATCTTCCAATAGGCCATGGAATTCATCTTTCTAAGAAGGATTGTCCGACAACTCCTAATGAAAGAGAACGTATGAGTCGAATTCCATATGCTTTGGCAGTGGGATCGATTATGTACACCATGACATGTACAAGACTAGATGTGGCATACTCACTAGGAGTAGTAAGTATATACCAATCTGATCCAGAAGAAAAACACTGGCAAGTTGTTAAGACAATCCTTAAGTATTTGAGAAATACTAAGGACTAGTGGTTAGTCTATGGAGAGTCTGATTTGAAACTTGTTGGATATACTGATTCTAGTTTCCAATCAGATCATTATGATAGCAAAAGTATATCGGGTTTCGTGTTTATCTTAAATGGTGGAGCTGTTTGCTGGAAAAGTTCCAAGCAACATACAGTGGCAGATTCGTTGTGCGAGGCAGAGTACATCGCTGCATCAGATGCTGCGAAAGAAGCTGTGTGGCTGCGAAAGTTTATCTCCGAGCTTGGAGTGGCATCCTCCATAGATGGACCAGTCCTGTTGTACAGTGACAGCACTGGTGCCATAGCTCAAGCAAAGGAACCACGAGCACATCAGCGCACCAAGCACATACTGCACTGGTTTCATCTTATACGAGAGATTATAGACCGAGGTGACATAAATCTTCAGAAGATTGATGGAAAGGAAAACCTAGGTAACCCATTTACTAAAGCACTTAGCATCAGGGAGTTTGATGACTACAAATTGAAGATGGGTATTAGATACTGTAATGAGTGGCTTTAAGCTAAGTGGGAATTTGTTGGGAATTGTATCCTAAAGCCAATCATTTGATGATTGTGCTAATGTAAATTGTATATAATTGATATATTAATAAAAATTATTTGGCAGTTTATTCATTACAAGAACATCTTCTTAAAACTCCTAATATTAATGAAGCCCTCAGGATATTCCTTCACGATAAAGGAGGATTTATCTTTGAAGGTCCTTAAAAGAGTTCGCGACCAAATGATATACTATGACAGGGCCATAGTACTATCAATTATAGGACGTTGTATATCATATTTGTTGGTTGTCCTCTTAACCAAGGAGTGTAGAGACACTAGTATGACATACAGGTAAAAGTGTAGGAGTACATTTCACCGAACGTGACTCATTTCTGGATACTCTGCTGTCAAGAGTTAATCTGAGAAGATATGGGTATAAGTATCCTTTAGACTTGAAGATCACAACCAGTGACTTGCAAGCAACTCATTGTACTTAGGTGTCAGACCATCTGGATTTCTAATCCAGCTACGAAAGGTTACTGGGTGCAGTCAAGTACTTGTGGTAGTCAGTTGTGGATCAAGATGGAATTTGACCTATCCCGTTAAAAGGAGAAATGCTTGTGTTTCAATTTAGCAAGACCTTGACCAAGACACTTCATGTGAAAGTCACATGATCACTAAAATTGAAATCACTTTATGGATTCGCTGTTTAGAGTTGACAAGCTCTTAAGCCATCCTTAGCATTTGTGGTTAAGAGGATGAATTATATGGTAACTATTTCTTAGGGTTCTTGGAGTTTGCTCGGCAACTCTTCGACCTATCCGGACGTCGGGTTCCATTGCTAGATGGGCACATCGATTAGTATAGAAAGTTATTTCTATGCTACCGGCTTAGGTTCGAACCTAGAGAGTCACACGCATAGAAGTTTCCTAGGATGATCTATTTGCTGATCAACGATTGAGAATCGTATATGATTTAATTAATCAATTTGATTGATTGAATTATCTCAATTGGGTTAAGTAAAAGTGAATAAGATTCAATTTGGTTTAAGTCTATTAGAAGGACTAATCAATTTCAAATATTGATTTGAAATTAGACTTGATTTGGATTTAAATAGATTCAGGACTAGCCAAATTTGATTTGGGCTAGGACCATGATCTATGTGGGTTCAGTCCAATAAATTCAGATCAGATTAAACCATCATCTAAACCCAAACCTCTCGCATAAGTATCTCACATGATGAGATAACTAATGTCTGAGAGATTAAATTTTTATTTAGAATTTAATGTATTAATTTAATCCTCTCCAAACCATTTCCATTAGAATTCTAAATGTTAGAATTAAAGTGGAATTAATGTGCCTCTTTGAATCAACCAGGCGATGGAATTCTAAGTGTTAGAATTCACATCTCTTTAGTTCTCACCGACGTCAGAATTAACAAAACGCCACGTCTCCTTGGTTTTCACCGAACGTCGGAATTAACCAAGCGCCGCGGCTCTTTGGTTCGGCGTCTCTTTGCTTTTTGCCAAACGATGGAATTCTTAATGTCAGAATTCAATGGGCAGGCTGAAATGAGACTATAAATAGAGCACATCCCTCACCAGATTACACAGAACAACAACACACGACATGTCGTGGATTGTAATTCTAAAAAGATTAGAATAGAAAATCTGGTGATTCTGGTGTTAGCAAAAGCTTGGTGGATCTTGGAGGAAGATTCAAGTGGGAGGATTCAAGATCAGCAAAGTCGTTTTTCCACAAGCTAGCACTCTCGAAAATCTGATCATTCGGGGCTTCGCGTGGATGATACTAGAGGCTGGACGATTGAACGGCTGCAGAGCACAAAAGGATTTACCAACTGCCCTTAAGATAAGTGATATGATCCCTAAACCTTAAGGCATGATTCAAGGCAAGAAGTATGACTTCTTACATTGAGGATCAAGATATGATCTTGATGATTATTTATATGCATATTTTAGATCAAGCGATCCTATATATAAGGCAAAGATATGATCTTGATGCATATTAGATAGATTAATATGTAATCTTTTAGCTTCCACATTGATAATAGTTATCAAATTTAAAAATATGCATGCCTCGGAATTTATTTCTCCCTACACTTAGGGCCGTTCCCTCCACCCTCTGGTCAGCGCAAGTTCCTGCCGGTGGCCGTTGACCACTTCACCAAATGGATCGAAGCCGAGGCACTCACCAAGATTACCGAGGGCAAGGTGAGGTCCTTCTTCTGGAAGTCCATAATATGCCAGTTCGGGCTACCGCATACCCTGGTCACCGATAATGGTCGGCAGTTCGATAATGCACCCTTCCGAGGATTCTGCACCGAGCTGGGTGTTCATCAGCGGTTTACTTCGGTAGGGCATCCTCAGACCAACGGAGCAGCCAAAGTGACCAACCGCATCATTCTCCAAGGACTTAGAGCCGGGCTGGATGACTAAAGGGCGATGGGTGGAGGAGCTCCTGAGTGTGCTGTGGACCTACCACACCACGCCGCAGGCCCTCACTGGAGAGACTCCCTTCAGCCTCGTCTTCGGATCAAAAGCCATCATTTTGGTGGAGATCGGCTCTCCAAGCACCAGGGGGAGGCATACAGCGAGGAGGACAACCCGAACCAGTTGCGGGCCAGCCTGGACCTGGTGGAGGAGGTGTGGGACCGAGCGCGACTCTGGATGGTAGCCTACTGACAGTAAGCGGCCAGGTATTACAACGCTCGCGTCCGTCCCAAGACCTTTTTGCCGAGGGACCTAGTCCTTCGTCGAGCTGAAGTCTCAAAACCAATGGAAGGAGGTAAGTTAGCACCAAACTGGGAAGGACCCTACCAAGTCATTGAGGCACTCCACCATGGAGCGTACAGGATCGAAGGGCTGGATGGAAAGCCACTCCCACGAATGTGGAACGCTGACAACCTCCGTCGGTATTATCAGTAGTGTACTCTCTTTTTACATTGAATTTCACGCTTGCATTCTTCTGGGCCCTTGCCCTGCATTTAATATTAACAAACATGAGTTCAAGTATCCCAGTTTTTTAGCAAAAGCCCGAGGCTAGCTCAGCACAGAAAGTCCAATGTACCATTGGCACTAAAGACCGGTGTACCACCGACTCCCAAAAGCCCGAGGCCAGCCCAGCACAGAAAGTCCAATATACCATTGGCATCGAAGATAGATGTACCATTGGCTCCCAAAAGCCCGAGGCCAGCTCGGCACAGAAAGTCCAATGTACAATTAGCACTGAAGATCGGTGTACCACCGGCTCCCAAAAGCCCGAGTTTAGCTCGACACAGAAAGTCCAATGTACCATTGGCACCGAAGACCAATGTGCCACCGGCTCCCAAAAGCCCGAGGCCAGCTCGGCATAGAAAGTCTAATGTACCATTGGCACTGAAGACCAATGTATCACTGGCTCCCAAAAGCCCGAGGCCAGCTCGGCACAGAAAGTCCAATGTACCATTGGCACCGAAGACCGGTGTGCCATCGGCTTCCAAAAGCCCGAGGCTAGCTCGGCACAGAAAGTCCAATGTACCATTGGTACTAAAGATCGGTGTACCATCGGCTCCCAAAAGCCCGAGGCTAGCTCGGCACAGAAAGTTCAATGTACTATTGGCACCGAAGACCGATGTACCACCGGCTCTCAAAAGCCCGAGGCCAGCTCGGCACAGAAAGTCCAATGTACCATTGGCACTGAAGACCGATGTATCATCGGCTCCCAAAAGTCCGAGGCTAGCTCGGCACAAAAAGTTCAATGTACCATTGGCACCGAAGACCGGTGTACCATTGGCTCCCAAAAGCCTGAGGCCAGCTCGGCACAGAAAGTTCAATGTACCATTGGCACCAAAGACCGGTGTACCACTGGCTCCCAAAAGCCTGAGGTTAGCTCGGCATAGAAAGTCTGATGTACCATTGGCACCAAAGACTGGTGTACCACCGGCTCTTAAAAGCCCGAGGCCAGCTCGGCACAGAAAGTTCAATGTACCATTGGCACTGAAGACCGGTGTACCATCGGCTCCCAAAAGCTCGAGGCCAGCTCGGCATAGAAAGTCTGATGTACCATTAGCACCGAAGGCCGATGTTCCATCGGTCCATAAGGCCGATGTTCCACCGGTCCCCAGAAGCCCGAGTTCCCCTCGGCGTCCCGAGGCCGATGTTCCATTGGTCCCCAGAAGCCCGAGTTCCCCTCGGCGTCCCCAGGCCGATGTTTCATCGGTCCCCAGAAGCTCGAGTTCCCCTCAGTGTCTCAAGGCCAATGTTCCATCAGTCCCCAGAAGCCCGAGTTCTCCTCGGGTCCCAAGGCCGATGTTCCATCGGTCCCCAAAGGCCCGAGTCCTCCTCGGTATCCGAAGGCTGATGTTCTTAGGGAAGAGTTGACCATCAGCACCAGATCGCTACCCCCTCGATGCCTGGTGGCACGAGACCGACACGGTCCCTGTCCAGGCCTTGGCTCTTTCGGGGGTCCGACCCTATATAACTAAATCAAGATCGCTCGCAGATGAGTAAAAGCTGCCCTCGGCGCCGATGAAGCCCCAAGGGGTCCTACATCGGCGGCCCGAGGACTCAAATGAAACACGTTGGAGTTGGCCAAAAAACAATTCCATTAATGATGAAGTGTTTACAAAATGCTGACTGGATCGGACTTAATACAAAAACAAAAAGAAAAATAGTACAAAATCAAAGGCCGGCCGCAGGCTCGTCGTCGGAGGGGGCCCCCTCGGACCCTTGGTCCGGCTCTATATCCATAGCCTGAGGGAGGTCCAGGACCCGGGCCACTTTCTTCTTGGCATCGCGGAACCCCTGAAGATAGGCATCGGCGTTGGCCTCAGCTAGCTCATCGGCGAAGCAGTTTGACTCCTTGAATTCTTCTACCGCCTTTATGACCCGGGCCTCGGTGGCAGCCTCTGCTTCATGGGCTCACGCCTCCTTCTCCTCCACCAGGGAGATTGCCCCCCTCTTGGCCTCTTCGGCGCACGTGGCCCTGGCCTTGGCCACTTGGATGGCCAAGCCTAACTTGGCTATATGGACGTCCTGAGCCTCAATGGCGCTCTCGGCCTCGCAAAGTTGGCTAAGTGCCGCCCGAAGCCGATTGGCTTCGGCCTTCGCTCGGTTGGCGGCCTCCCTTGCCTCGGCAACATGATTAGTCCTTGCCACCTCCAAAGCCCTTTCTGCCTCCTCGAGGGCCCTCTCTGCCATCTCGGCCCGGGCTTGGGCCTCCTCGGCATCCCGCGGGTCTGGCGAATGGTGGCCTCCCATTCATCAAGCACCTTCCTGGTGGCTCCTAAGGAATTCGTCACCTGCATCCAAAAGGAAGGTCAGTCATCCAAACCATGGAATATTTGAAGCTAAGGGTAAAAAGCCACTTACCCGAACAAGAGCTGAGAAGGCCTCTCTGAAGAACCGGGTCGCCCATAAGTGCCTAAGCTCCTGTTGGAACTCGGGCAGAATGACTTGCACCATAAGCCGCTCTGCCCAGCGCCCGTCGTTCATCAAGGAAAACCCGCGGGGAGTCGGTCCGACCCTGCTCCCCTCGGCGGCTTTGGCACCCTCGAGCTCGGTGCGCAGGGGGCTGCCCGCTGGTGTTTCCTCGGGAGGCAGGCTCGCTGCCGCTGGTGGCTCTGCGCTGGGGCCCTGCTCTGCCTCTACCGAGGCTGGTTCGTCCAGAGCCTAGGGCTCCTCTGTCACCCCCTCGACCCTTACTTCCTCTGGTGGGGTGTCGACCGTCAGGTCCACCGGCGGGTCGAAGGCTCTTGGCGCTCAGGAGACGGGGAGACCCACACTGTCGGACGCTTGGGCATCGGGACCTGCTGCCCCTCGCTCGGCCCAGCCTCTGCCCTCATCCTCTTGATGGAGGCCCTCCTAAGTTTAGCGGCTGGGACCTTCATCACTGCACAATGTCGGTCAGAGTTAAAAAAAAAGAAAAGAAAAGAAGGAAGTTTGGCTAAGTTTGGGGACATCTGCTACTCACCGCTTTGGGTGGTGAGGCTCGCCAGTCGGAGATTGTCCTTCGACAGAAGCAGGTTGTACCTGGGGATGTCGGCAGTCAGTAGCTTCCCTAGTGCTTCTTTATCTCCCGGGAGTATGGTGGTATTCATATTGGGTCAAAGGTCAGGGTCCCCCCTCCCGGGCTTGACTTGGTCCAGGTCCGCAAAGAAAAATCGGGACTTCCATCCCTTGATGGAAGAAGGGAGGAGCAAATTAAGGACACGGCCGGGTCGGGGCTGGAATAGCCACCAACCCGCCTGCTGCCTAAGGGTATAGAAACAGCGGAAGAGAGAGTCGGGGGGTAATCTGGAGATGGTGGCAGAGGACAAGGAAGGCACAAACGGTCCGAAGGGAGTTTGGGACCAGCTAAGTGGGAGTCAAGGAGTAATAGTCCAAAAGATTGATGAAAAAAGGATGAAAAGGTAGGCGGAGACCTAACCTAAGAGATATTTCATAGATGGCCACTCTACCGTGTTAGGAAATGTGTCCTACAGCCAATCGTCTAGCTTGTAGACGGTTATGAGTTGATGTGAATGTACATGATTTATTCAATAAATAAAATTCTATTTTGGCAGTACAACATATAGTTTACATCTTTCAGTAGAATTCCAATATGTTGTAGTCCTTAGAGTTACATGTATTCGATAATGGAGGAATTGTTGAGTAACTCTTAAATCTGTTCGTGGCCAAATGATACGTTGTTACCTAGGACGACGACGTAATCAAGTGTAGGTCGTTGTGTGCCATATGGGTTGGTTTGTTCTCTTAAACCAAGGAGTGTATAACACTGGTATGACATGCGGGTGAGTCTACGAGTATATTCACTGAATAGTGACTCACCTCTGCTGAGTGCTCAACTACCTGGAGCAACTCACAGAAAGGCAATGGGTATAAGTGTCCCTTTGACATGAGACTATCATGTTGACTTGATAAGCAACTCACTGTACTTAGGCACTGGACCACCCGGATTTCTAATCCGGTGACGGAAGGTTGCTGGGTGCAGTCAAGTACTTATTGGGTCAGTGATGAGTCAAGATGGGATTGTCCACTCTAAGTGTTAGGGAGAGTGGTCGAACTATGTTTCAATTTAGCAAAACCTTGGCCAAGGTAATCTTTGTGAGGTGTCACAAGATTCATTGCATTGAAACATATTTGGGTGATTTACTCGGAGTTGGCAGTTAACTCCGTATTCGTCCTGAGTACTAGGACAAGGGGATGAATTATACGGTAACCATAGCCTAGGTTCCTGAATATTGCTTTACATATATTCGGTCTATTTGGACATCGGGTACCATTGCTAGATGGTCACATCGATTGGTATAGGAAGTGTTTCTATGCTACCGACTTAGATTCGAACCTATGGAGTCACGCACATAGTCAGGTGACCTGAAGATAGGCTTTATCCATGATCTAAGTGGGACTTGGTCATATGGGTAATACCGAGTTTGTACTAGCAATGTCTAGCTAGCACTGGGCATTAGCGGTAGTACTTATTCTGGGGATGAACTTGAGTTAGTTTGTAACTCAAGTGAATTTTTGAGATTTATTTAGACCCATTGTGGGATAGGACTTGAACCATAGACCAATGGTTGGTTTGACGATAGAGTGGTTTAGATCTGGTTTCAAAGTGGTTTGAATCGGATATCCAATATAGCCTCTGATCGTTTATTTATGAATTTTGAAATCATAAATTACTTTAAATTGGAAATTAAATAAGTCCAATGCGAAGTATGGTTTGAGATCTTCGCATGGGTTCTTTCGGATTTCAATTTGGACTTCAAACTGATTTAATCTGATTATTTCTGTATTTATAAATTTTTAAATATTTTTTTATTATCGTTGCGGGTAGCCAACTAGACTTTAAAACTTTAAAAATTTACGATTCTACCATTTCATGTAAATTACGATTCTACCATTTTTTAAATTACGATTCTACCATTGAGATGGCGTATAAATTACGATTCTACATTTCGATAATGTGAATTTGAAACTTTGTTTAAATTACGATCTTGTCATTGATATGATATGAATCCGTAAATTTGTTTTATAAAATTTTCTTTACGCATTGAGAACGCGTGAACGCCCGTAACCCATCCACTTTCGAAGATCGGATATTATCGTATCGTAAAACAAATTTAAAAGGTTGTTTTGGGTTGTTTTACGATGAGTTTATTTAAGAAACTTTTCTTAACTTCGAGAGAGAAGTAGCAGAGAAAGAAGAGTCCAAAAATTAGAGAAGTCCAAATAGAGAGGACTCCTCTCTTGGAGAAGAGTTCTCCATCCCTTCTGATTCATATCCCCTGTCTCAAGATTTCCTGGCGTGCGTGTGATATAGAGGAGCGGCGCGTGCGGCTCTTGCAAGGCACGAGTAGGAACTTCTCCCTGCAGATCGGATCTGCTACGTTCGTCATCTACAGCTTCCGCATCGAGAGGTATTGTTTTAAACTTATTTTTACATACTCTTAAATTTCAAATTTGCTAATATGCTTTAATTTATATTCAATGTGAATATTAAAATTGAATTACATGCTTTCCACCTTGAGATCCTGTGCATATAAAAAGCAAGTTTTCCCTTCAAATGGTATCAGAGCCAGGTTAAGGCTTAGGAATGCATGTATAAGCATAGTAGATCTGATATTATTATGCATAAATAATCTAATGTAGATCTAAAGTAGATCTTATTATGATTATTTAGATCTATAGTAGATTTAAATGTTTTGCATGATGAGAGCATATTAAAGTTATTTAATGATGATTAAATATATGTTTTAGAAGTAGATCTAATGTAGATCTTGCATGCTGTGTTCTATTATATCTTGGATTGGGTATATTCACTAGGCCGTCCGGTCATAGGAAGGTTTCACGGTCTCTGTTTCTTATTCAAAAAAGGTTTCCTATGACGTGTAGGGGTGCCACTGTGAAAGAACCCATGAACGGATGTACAGAATAGAAGAAAGAAATATTAAAATATATTTTAATCGAATTAATTTATTTTGTGATAATTTTGATTAGATCCAAAATTAATTAAAGATGATATGTTAATAAGATTAACATTAAGACATCTTAATTGATGAAATCTTAATTATTAATGACAATTAAATTGTTTTACGTAAAAGTCAGATCACAGAAAAAGGAAAGAAAGTAAAATGTTTTATGGAAAAATTTTGAAAATATTTTAAAATCAGAACTCAAAATTGAAATTGGTTCAAATTTGAAAAGGGGTTAACTTAAGATCTAGAATTATGAATTAAAGACTTTAAGACATGATCATAAATCATGGGCTAATTGGGTTAGCATGAATCAGGTTCTCTAATTGGGTTAGACCTAAGGTTAGATGAATTGGACTAAATTAGAAAATTGAATCTAATCAAATTGAGTTAGGTCTTTTCTTTAGATCCATCTAATTAGATTAGATTGATCAGTCCATACATCTAAATGGACTTGATTTGGGGCTCAGTGGACACCCAAGTCTTTAGGCAAATTTAATTGGTCTGGTCAACCACTTGGTGTCTAGAAAGGTTCTGATCAAGGTCGCGGCTACCTCTCACCTGGCTAGTTGATTATCAGCTGGTGTCTAGGCAAGATGGTTAATGGCACAACTCGGCCTTTTGATCAAGCCGGCCTGGCTAAGTGGTCCCAGCACTTGATTAGACTAGCCTATTGACTTGAGCTAACCCATGCTTCCTAAGGATAATCAGTTTGACTGATTTAGGTACCCATGGACCAAATTAATGAACCCAACTAAATGGTTTAGTGGAGAATACTTAAATTGGTCCATGTCATTCATGTGTCACAAATTAATCAAACCCTCTAAAATTATTAGGTCCCTAAAGTGACTAAATTATGGGGATAATTAGGTCATAGCCTCCCATTAAGAGAGTGATAATGAGTCCAATGGCTAAGATGATTATTGGAGGCCCAAAGGCTTGGTACTCATCTGGTTTTTGGAATTATCATTCATATTATGATGGTTCAATGCAACTCTCTCAACGATGGTCAGGTGGGCCGGCCAAAGTCGGGCTTGACCAATTCCTTGGTAGAAGCTTGAACATGTCATGTTAATGGTTGGACCTAACCAGGACACCCAATAGGAGGCCCAAAGGCCGATTGGCATGCAACCTGGGGCAAAATAAATTACTAGAAATTGTTTGGGAACCAATTGGTTATGAACCTACCTTTAGATATATGTGGGTGGGCCGGCCAAAGTCGGGCTCATATGTAGTCTACTGGGTTCTAGTACCCACTAAGAAATTAGGAGTAATTTCTCGGGTTGGAGGTAGGGGCTACCAACCTAAATAAAATAGTGGGAGGGCCTTAGACTATAAGTCCAAGTCTATAGGTTTAAATAAATCATGTACACTAATAAGTTTTTGGTTTTCCTTTTAGAAATGTCTACAAATCTGTCGCTCCGTCACTGTTGGACAGTGATAAACTGACAGGTCCAAACTTCGATAGCTGGTATCAAAAGCTTAGGATAGTCCTAGAGCATGAGAGGATCCTTTATGTGATAATGGATCCTGCACCTGAGCAGCCAGCCCCTAATGTGCGGGTGTGGTCAGGGACACTTATCTGAAGTGGACCAATGACCGCACCACAGTGCGCTGCATAATGCTGGCTTCTATGAATGATGA
The DNA here is from genome assembly GCA_900491605.1 of Calamus simplicifolius. Classification (NCBI taxonomy): domain Eukaryota; kingdom Viridiplantae; phylum Streptophyta; class Magnoliopsida; order Arecales; family Arecaceae; genus Calamus; species Calamus simplicifolius. The sequence continues at coordinate 11,911 of UESW01003862.1, forward strand.
GTTCAGTAGGAAATTTGAGGAGGCCCAACCGGAACAAATACTCCAAATGTTGAAGGAATCTTTCGGACGCCAGACGATGTTGAAAGGTACAAAATGTCTAGTGCCATCTTCAACGCGCGTATGTGTGATGGGACTTCTGTCACCGATCATGTACTATACATGATCGAGACGATAGAACGTCTGGGCAAACTTGGATTTCCTTTGCATGAGCAACTTGGGAAGGATGCCATACTGAACTCCCTGCCTAGCTCCTACCTGGACTTTCTCAGTCATTATAGAATGACGAAGCCTGCAGTAAACTATCATGGTTTGCTGGGTCTACTGCAGACTTTTGAGAAAGATCACCAGCTTCAAAAGCAGTCAGTGAACTTGGTGGGAGGTTCGGGGGCAGGTCGTCATCACCTTAAGAAAGGGATGAAGAAGAAAAATAAAAGAAAGAAGGTGCAACATGCTGGGCCTAGCCAGACCAAGAAGAAGAGGGTTGACAAAAGTCAGGCAGAGTGCTTCTACTGCAAGAAGCTGGGTCACTGGAAAAGGAACTGTCCCCAGTACATAGCAACCCTGGATCCAAACAGGCCTAAGAAGAAAAACCAGCAAGGAGTTGCTGGACAAGGTATTTATATGATAACACATTGTAATTTTTCTATCTTTGATACTACTAATTGGGTATTAGATACCGGGAGTCCAATTCATATTTGCAATTCTTTGCAGGGGCTTTGAATTAGTAGAAGATTCAAAGAAGGTGAAAGATTCCTAAACGTGGGTGATGGAAGCCGAGTTCCAGTACTGGCATTGGGAGTCGTGGAGCTTTATTTTGAATTTAATAAAATATTGCTTAGTGAATGTCATTATTGTCCAGTATTTTTATTAAATGTCATTTCTGCAGGCCAGTTGGCTATTGAAGGATATGATTTTTCAATAAAGAAAGATATTTTAAATATCATTATGAATGGTGTATCTGTGATGTGTGGACAATTGAGCAATGGAATTTACCTTCTATCACAGCCTGTTAATGTATTATGCACTCCAAACAAACCCCAAAATAGATGATGTCGATGAATCATACCTTTGGCACTGTAGGCTAGGTCATATAAACAAGAACAGGATAAGCAGGTTAGTCAGAGAGGGCATCCTCAATGACATTGATTGTGAATCAATTAAAACTTGTGAATCCTGTCTTCTTGGAAAAATGACCAAGTCACCTTTTACTGGAAAAGGAAAAAGAGCCAAAGAGATTCTAGGCCTCATACATATGGATGTTTGTGGACCTATGAATACTGCCTCTATGAGAGGGTTTAGCTATTTCATACATTTACAGACACCACTCCAGGTTCGGTTATGTCTTCCTAATGAGACATAAATCTGAATCGTTTGAAATGTTCAAACAATATCGTAGTGAGGTAGAAAAACAAACTGGAAAGAATATTAAAATTCTTCGGTCAGATCGAGGAGGTGAATATCTTTCTAATGAGTTTTTGACATATCTAAAGGAGAATGAGATTCTCTCTCAATGGACACCTCCAGGGACACCCCAGTTAAATGGTGTCTGAAAGGAGGAATCGAACCCTATTAGATATGGTTCGGTCCATGATGGGCTTTGCTAGTTTGCCTATCTCCTTTTGGGACTACGCACTTGAGTCAGCCTGTTACATTCTTAATAGGGTTCCTAGTAAATCTGTTGCTAAAACTCCATATGAGATATGGACGGGGCGTAAGCCGATGCTCACACACCTTAGGGTCTGGGGGTGTCCAGCTTATGTCAAGAGATTGTTGACAGACAAGCTAGGACCAAGGTCTGACAAATGCCTCTTTGTTGGATATCCTAAGGAGTCTAAAGGATACTACTTCTACCACACTGAAGAGCAAAAGTTGTTCGTCAGTATAAGAGCCACCTTTTTAGAAAAGGAGTATCTTACTGGAAGTGCTAAGGCTAATGTTGAACTTAATGAAGTTCGACAAGGAGAAGTACCTTTACACTCAGAAACCGCTATGGAATCGGCTTTGATTGGTTCAAACCCAGAGCCCGTTGAGGTACCATTAAGGAGATCTGGTAGAGTACCACGTCAGCCGGACAGATACTTCGGTTTCTTGGTCCATGATGGGATCCCATCGAACTCGATGAGAACGATGAGGACCCATTCACCTATATGGATGCGCTGCAGATATCTGACTCTGAGAAATGGCTAGAGGCCATGAAGTCCGAAATGGAATCCATGAAGATTAATAGTGTATGGACACTAATTGATCCACCTGAAGGGGTAAAACCCATAGGGTGTAAATGGATTTTCAAGAGGAAATGAGGTGCAGATGGGAAGGTGGAGACCTATAAAGCCCGTCTGGTTGCTAAGGGGTATCGTCAGCGTTATGGTATTGACTATGACGATACTTTTTCCCCTGTAGCAATGCTCAAGTCCATTCGGATTATGCTTGCTCTAGCTGCACATTTTGACTATGAGATCTGGCAAATGGATGTATGAACGGCTTTTCTAAATGGAGAGCTCGAAGAGGAGGTGTATATGATACAGCCTGAAGGGTTCACATCCATAGACGAGTCAAAAGTATGCAGGCTTCATAAGTCCATCTATGGACTCAAGCAAGCTTCTCGGAGTTGGAATAAACGTTTTGATAAATGTATCAAGACTTATGGCTTCATTAAGAATGGAGAAGAACCCTGCATGTATAAGTGGGCAAATGGTTTCTTGTACTGTATGTGGATGACATTCTCTTGATTGGGAATGATATCCCTGCACTACAGGGAATAAAGGTTTGGTTGCTGTCTCAGTTCTCCATGAAAGACCTGGGAGAAGCTTCTTACATCCTAGGGATGAAGATCTATAGGGATAGATCTAAGAAGCTACTGGGATTGTCCCAGTCCATGTACATTGAGACTGTGCTGAAGAGGTTCAGCATGGATAATTCAAAAAGGGGCTATCTTCCGATAGGCCATGGAATTACTCTCTCCAAGAAGGATTGTGCGACAACTCCTGAGGAGAGAAAGTACATTAGTAGAATTTTGTATGCCTCGGCAGTGGGTTCTATCATGTATGCTATGACATGTACAAGACAGATGTGGCACACTCACTAGGGATAGTGAGTAGGTACCAGTCTAACCCAGGTGAAGCACATTGGAAGGTGGTAAAAACCATCCTTAAGTATTTGAGAAATACTAAGGACCAATGGCTCATTTATGGAGAATCTGACTTAAAACTAGTGGGGTACACTGACTCCAGTTTTCAGTCAGATAGAGATGACAGCAAAAGCATATCCGATTTATCTTTACCCTCAATGGAGGAGCGATCTACTGAAAAGTTTCAAGCAGAACATAGTGACGGATTCAGTATGCGAGGCTGAATACATTGCAGCATCAGATGCAGCAAAGGAAGCTGTATGGCTACGAAAGTTCTTGGGCGAGCTGGGAGTGGTACCTGCCCTGGAGAGTCCCGTCCTAGTATACTGTGATAGCATGGGAGCAATTGCCCAAGCCAAGGATCCAAAGTCGCATCAACGAACTAAGCATGTGTTGCACCGCTACCACCTTGTATGAGAGATCATGGAACGAGGTGACATCTACCTTCAGAAGATCTATGGAAAGGAAAACCTAGCTGACCCAATGACTAAAGCACTCGAAATTAGGGATTTCAATGAACACAAGTGGAAGATGGGTATTAGATACTGTTTCGATTAGCTATAGTTCAAATGGGAGTTGTTAGGAAATGTGTCCTACAGCCAATCGTCTAGCTTGTAGACGGTTATGAGTTGATGTGAATGTACATGATTTATTCAATAAATAAAAGTCTATTTTGGCAGTACAGCATATAGTTTACATCTTCCAGTAGAATTCAATATGTTGTAGTCCTTAGAGTTACATATATTCGACAATGGAGGAATTGTTGAGTAACTCTTAAATCTGTTCGCGGCCAAATGATACGTTGTTACCTAGGACGACGACGTAATCAAGTGTAGGTCATTGTGTGCCTTATGGGTTGGTTTGTTCTCTTAAACCAAGGAGTGTATAACACTGGTATGACATGCGGTGAGTGTAGGAGTACATTCACTGAACAGTGACTCACCTCTGCTGAGTGCTCAACTGCCTGGAGCAACTCACAAAAAGGCAATGGGTATAAGTGTCCCTTTGACATAAGACTATCATGTTGACTTGATAAGCAACTCACTGTACTTAGGCACTGGACCACCTGGATTTCTAATCCGGTGACGGAAGGTTGCTGGGTCAAGTCAAGTACTTATTGGGTCAGTGATGAGTCAAGATGGGATTGTCCACTCTAAGTGTTAGAGAGAGTGCTCGAACTACGTTTCAATTTAGCAAAACCTTGGCCAAGGTAATCTTTGTGAGGTGTCACAAGATTCATTGCATTGAAACATACTTGGGTGATTTACTCGGAGTTGGCAGTTAACTCCGTATTCGCCCTGAGTACTAGGACAAGGGGATGAATTATACGGTAACCATAGCCTAGGTTCCTGAATATTGCTTTACATATATTCGGTCTATTCAGACGTCGGGTACCATTGCTAGATGGTCACATCGATTGGTATAAGAAGTGTTCCTATGCTACCGACTTAGATTCGAACCTATGGAGTCACGCACATAGTCAGGTGACCTGGAGACAGGCTTTATCCATGATCTAAATGGGACTTGGTCATATGGGTAATACCAAGTTTGTATTAGCAATGTCTAGCTAGCACTAGGCATTAGCGGTAGTACTTATTCTAGGGATGAACTTGAGTTAGTTTGTAACTCAAGTGAATTTTTGGATTTATTCAGACCCATTGGGATAGGACTTGAACCATAGACCAATGGTTGGTTTGACGATAGAGTGGTTTAGATCTGGTTTCAAAGTGGTTTGAATCAGATATCCAATATAGCCTCTGATCATTTATTTATGAATTTTGAAATCATAAATTACTTTAAATTGGAAATTAAATAAGTCCAATGCGAAGTATGGTTCGAGATCTTCGCATGGGTTCTTTCGGATTTCAATTTGGACTTCAAACGATTTAATCTGATTATTTCTATATTTATAAATGTTTTAAATATTTTTTATTATCGTTGCGGGCAGCCAACTAGACTTTAAAACTTCAAAAATTTATGATTCTATCATTTCATATAAATTACGATTCTGCCATTTTGTTTAAATTACGGTTCTACCATTATGATGGCGTGAATTTAAAACTTCGTTTAAATTACGGTTCTACCATTCCGATAACATGAATTTGAAACTTTATTTAAATTACGATCTTGCCATTGAGATAATATGAATTCGTAAATTTGTTTTATAAAATTTTCTTTATGCATTGACAATGCGTGAACTCCCGTAACCCATCCGCTTTCGAAGATCGGATATTATCGTATCGTAAAACAAATTTAAAAGGTTGTTTTGGATTGTTTTACGATGAGTTTATTTAAGAAACTTTTCTTAACTTCGAGAGAGGGAGTAGCAGAGAAAGAAGAATCTAAACATCAGAGAAGTCCAAATAGAGAGGGACTCCTCTCTTGGAGAAGAGTTCTCCATCCCTTCTGATTCCATGTCCCTTGTCTCAAGATTTCCTGGTGTGCATGTGATATAGAGGAGTGGCGCGTGCGGCTCTTGCAAGGCACGAGTAAGAACTTCTCTCTGTAGATCGGATCTGCTACGTTCGTCATCTACAGCTTCCGCATCGAGAGGTATTATTTTAAACTTATTTTTACATACTCTTAAATTTAAATTTGCTAATATGCTTTAATTTATATTCAATGTGAATATTAAAATTGAATTACATGCTTTCCACCTTGAGATCCTGTGCATATGAAAAGCAAGTTTTTCCTTCATACCGGGCCGGGAAGAGACCACCCTGTCGTCGGGGGTCGGAAGGAAGAGCCCGATATCTCGGGGTATTTGGTAATGGGCCCTGATGTTAGTTAGGTCTTGACCCGTCACTGTGAAGGCGGTCCCCATCGGAGATTCTGGCCCCACCCTCGATGAGGTGCCGGCTGTCGCCTGGCGCCTCCTCGCTGGGGCCCTGCCGGCTGCCACCGAGCCTCTCCCGCAGGAGCCCTATCGGTGACCTACCATTGGGCAAGAGGAAGGCGGTCCTCCGGATCGAAGGACCACGAAAGAACGGGAGAGGGAGAGGCACGAAGCCTCAAGGAGGAGATTCGGTCCTCGGGATCAGTCGCCGAGGACCAAGATGGAGAGGAAGCCATGGGAAAGGTTTTGAAAAGGAAAGAGGGCTCGAAAGGGGTCAGGAAGCTAACCTAGTACGAAAATGGTGGAAGTTGGTTCTCGGGTTGCAGGGTAGGTCAAGGGACGGAAGAAGACGAAGATATTTGAAGCGAAGTGGCGAGATTCAGCCCTCGACCGGGGTTTTATCAGATTTCAAATCGTCCTACCTCATCTGACCAGCCATGCGGACTCTTGCTATAGGTTGGGTCGCCTCGGCGAGTGCCCGGCGCGTGAAACGATTCGCCTCCAGCCAATGACGGGATGCCGCTGACGTCATCATCATGATGGCAATGATGATGGCCGCTTTTCGTGGATTCAAAAGGACAACCCTACCTCGAGGATGATTCTTGCAGATTGGACGAACAGCAGTGACTGCCCCTTCACATCCCCCAGATCGCCCGTGTTAAGCTATCACAGCACCCAGAGACACGTGTCTAGGGGCGGTTGGTAGCAGACGGGGATCAGCCACTTAGGGGTGATGCCCCTTTCGCTTTGCTAGGATGGACCCGCTTCATCTCAGGGGTGAGGGGGCATCTGATGTGGCTGATCCAAGATCATCAAAGTAAACGGTAAGCAATGGTGAACTAACAAAGCCCAACCTCGGCCTCACGGGATGGCCTTGGCCCCCGAGGCCCCCGAGGCCTCGAGTTTCAGCCTCGAGCCTCGGCCTTGACCTCGAGCGTCAGCCTCGGCCTCGAGGTTCCCCTTGGCCTCGAGCTTCAGCCTCGGCCTCGGCCTCGAGCGTCGGCCTCGGCCTCAAGCATCATCCTTGGCCTCAAGCTTTAGCCTCGGCCTCGGCCTCGAGCATCAGCCTCGGCCTCGGCCTCGAGCATCAGCCTCGGCCTCGGTCTGGCCACCGAAGCTGGCAACCCACTGCCTCAAGCCACCTGACATGCCCATATGGCCCACCAACTGTCTGCAGCGGTCACGTGACCCACCACTCGCCTGCAATAGCGCATGGCCATACCCCGTAAAAGCGCACACCAGACACAACCATATCCACCTACCACCCGCAGCGCCGCACTCGGTAGGTGGTAGGCAAGGAGGGATACCTCTAACAGGCGGTTGTGATCCATCGCTATCAGCCTTGCTTTTCGTCCATTAATGGACAAAGGCACCTCGAAGTCAGCAACCTTCTGAAAGCAGGAAAAGAAAGATCATCGGACAGGTATAAAAGTCAACACATACAACGAGTGAAGGATCTTGAACTCTAGTTCTCTCGCTCGTTTCTGCTAGTTAACTCTTGTCTGTTCCCGAGTCGCTGACTTGAGCGTCGAAGGATCCCCACCGGAGCATCCGGTCTCCGAGGACTTTTCTTGCAGAAGCTCGATGAGGAAGATCTCCATTTCACTAGCGTTTAAGGAAGGTGACTTGGCGTCAACATATTGGATCAATTTGATCGAGCAGTTCAGTTCGATTTTTAAAACCATGCTCGAAATAGTTCAATGTTTGACATGACCTTCTAAGGAAAAGTCTTGTTGTACTGTTCTTTGGTGTAGCAAGTGCGCATTGGCAGTACTGATTGGTCGTCCACACGTGTCGGTGCGCATGCGATGACCCAATGAGCCTTGTCACGCACTGCATGCATGCCAGCACGCATGGACGATCAATCCACATGATCGATGCATACTTGCTGCACCAAAGGATGATGTAGCAAGTCTTTTTCGACCTTCTAAATTAGTCAGCTCACTTCATGGTAGCTTAAGTGTCAAAAACAGTTGAATTCCTTAAGAAGGGATTAATTACTGTAGCAGATGTAATACGCGCATATTATTTGATTTGAAGCTGATTAAACTGGGCTGGTTATAGATAAGGCTTTCGAATAAAAAGCTACTACTAACTCAACATTCAACCGAATAAAGAAAGCCTGAGAGAGAGGTGACTCTAAACCATGCTTTAAGATTAGAGCTCCGAGTGCTTGCTTGCTTGATCTCTAGCGAATTTCGTCGTTCTCTGCGATCGTACCTCTCCAAATAATGGAATATATTGTCCCCCCCCCCCACTCCTATGGCTGCGGATGGAGCCAAGGAGGGATGGAAGCCATGGAGGAAGGCGGCGGAAACCAGCTTCGCATGGGTAACTCCTTCCCCTTCGTTGGCTGTGGTGGCAAAGCTGGAGTGTCATTTTCCTGAGATAGTCCAAGTTCCATTAGCGGCCTTGGATGAGGAGTCGGCTGCTGGGAGGAGAAGGCCATCCTTGCTAGAACCTTTCACCATTGGGTTCCACCGGATGCTATCATCCGTGAATTTCGGCGAGCTGGTGTCCCCGATGACGTTGAAGCAGTATGCTTGGCTCATCGGTATTACAACTTTCGATTCGCTGACTCTAATGTGAAGGAAATGGTTCTGGGGAGGCCATAGGTTGCCAATGGCCAACCAATCGCCACCGAGACCTGGAGAGCAGAGTTCATCCCGACGGTGGACTCCATGGTTTTTGCACTCATCTAGGTTCGGCTGCCCAACCTGCCAATGGAGTTTTGGACTGATGATATACTGAGATCAATCCTCTCACTGGTGGGTCACTTATCTTCTCCGACACCTCAACCAAGGCGAAGAACAGGGGTGGCTTCGCTCGGGCATGCGTGTGAATTGATCTAAGGAGACCTCTTCAACCAGGAGTCCGAGTGCGGGGGAATCGTTCTCCCTTCTGGCAATAGTTTGCTTACAAACATCTTGAGGGGATTTTCTCCAGTTATGAGTCTTTTCATCTCATCGACCCCTTCTCGCCATCGCCTCTGCCAGATCCAGAGTCATCATCGGCTAGTTCCAATTATGGACCCTAGATGGCGGCTCTTTGTCAACGGAGGTCTTCCCTTGGCCATACTCCGGAACCAAAGAGGAAGCCCCAATCAGCATCAAAACTTACTGGCTCTGTTCCACGATCGGTCCCATCGGTGGATGGCTGGCAAGAGCCGGTGAAGTTAGCCCACCGGCGCTTCCATAAGTCTAGCAAGCCTCTGGACTCCCTTGTTGCTGACCCGGTTCAGGAGGTGGGTGGGAAGAAGGTGGGTAATCTGGATACTGGAGCCGTGTTGGTGGAAGGAGAGTGTGATGGTTTGTTTGAAACAAAGAGTGTCACTGGGTCTGAAACTCATAAAGAGACAAGTGGCCCTCAGCCAAATCTGAACTCTAAACTGGCTACTGAGAACCCATTTGCCCTTCTTGGTACAGATAAGTGAGCTGGATGGCCCATAGACTGAAAGGATGCCTACCCAGGTCCATCAAAGAGGGCCAGGCCCGTGGAGACCCAAATTCAACGAGTTGTCTCCAAAAATGAAAAAGAAAAAGAAAACTCATAGCTTCTAGCTCAAAAATCACACTGGACAAATTTACCTTTTCAGTAGCTTCGGACTCAGCTTAGGGCCCTGTTGTTCAGCGTCCATGAGTGGTCAACCTTCCTGTAGTCAGGGTATAGTCCATGCCGGGGAGAAGGTTGTACTTTCCCAGCCAACTAAGATGGAGGGATGATGCCACGATTCGATAGTCTCTTGCCTTAAGGAGGCCTTCCAGGGTAGGGCAAGGATACCCAGATCTCTGTCGCGTCCTCCCGGCTACAAGAGGCTGAAGCACTAATGGAGGATAACCAACTGATGGATTGTATTACACACAAGCCTGAGGGTGGTACCCTGCCTAATGGGTGCCTTTCTGATAATGATATGTTGGAGGACCAAACTGGGTCCCAGCTTTCCCTAACTAGTAAATGAAGATTCTAATATGGAATGTTAGAGGAGTCGGAAAACCTTCGTTTTGATCCTCTTTTGGGAGATTGATGCAATTACACAATTTTGATCTATGTGTTCTTTTGGAAACCCGATTATCTGGTGACAACCTCGCTAATTTAGGAGACAAGTTTTTAGATCTTGATCTTCTTATGCAGTGGAGTCTGTGGGCCTATCAGGAGGTATTTTGGTCATTTGGCGCAACACTTCCTTTAGGGTTGATGCCTTTCATTAATGCAACAAATAGGTTGCTATTGTCATCTCTGAGGGGACTTCTGATCCTTGACTCCTTTCGGGTGTATATGCTAGTACTGATTTTTGGGAAAGGCATGTCCTTTGGTCTGAGATCCTCTCTCTTCTTGCTTAGGAACTTTCATCTATCATTGATGGTGATTTCAACTGCATTATAAGGGCCAATGAAAAGAAAGAAGGTAGACGGGTTGTGGGCTCAGCGGACATTTCTGAGTTCAGGACCTTCATCTCTTCTGTGGGTTGCTGAATTTGGGATTCTCAGGTCTTCAATTCACTTGGTGTAATGATCACCAGGGCTCTGCTCGTGTTTGGGAGAGACTGGACAAAGCTATGGCCACGACTAAATGGCTTCAAAAGTATTTTCTGCTGTCGTTACTCACCTTCCTAGGATTGCCTCCAATCACTATCCTATCCTGATATCCACTGAGGTTGATACTCAGCAGCAAAGACAGTTTTGATTCGAGCAGTTCCGAACTTCCTATTCCTTGGTTTGGACCATCATCTCTTAGGTTTTGTGTATACCTATGAGAGGTAGTGCTATTTATAGATTATCTAGGCGTCTTGAGTTAGCAAGGTGCAGGCTCTCCAGATGGAATAGATTGGAGGTTGGGGACTTAGTAAGAAAAGTTAAGCAGGTGAAAGCTGATATTGCTACTCTTCAGACCAAAGAGGATCAGAAAGGCTATCTTCCTGATTCTGACCTCACATCTCTCTGAGCTAAGCTCGCTCTTTACCACTCTCTTCTTCAGTAGCAGGAGATCTTTTGTTGGTAAAGGTCTCGGATACAGTGGATCCGCGATGAGGATCACAACACCAGATTTTTTTACTAAGCCACCCTGAAGCGACATGCAGCTAACAGGATTCGGTGACTTGCGGATGAGGAGGGGCATTACCGGGAGGATATTCATATCATTCGGGATCAGCTATTTTATTTCTTTCAGTCCAGATGGACTGAGCATATTGGTGATGGGACTCCTATTCACCAGGTCCCAATTTTCAAGAAGGTTTCTGCACATGAGAATGACCTTCTTATCAGGTCGATCACAGCGGAGGAGATACGGCTAGCTTTATGGAAACTTGGGCCTGATAAAGCCCTTGGGCCTAATGGATTTTTGCCTTTTTTTCTTTTGCCACTACTGAAATATTGTTTTCCAATCCAAATATTGTTTTCGCTAGGTGTAGTTCTGGCCATCTAAATTGCTTTCCAATCCAAATCCATTCCTGTTGATTGGAACTGGACACTCATCACTCTTGTGCCCAAGCGCTCTGATGCTTCTACCCCTCAACATTATCGGTCCATCAGTCTATGTACTATCTTGTACAAGGTCTATGCGCATATCTTAGTCATCTGCCTGCGGGATGTGATACCTTAACTTATTTTTGCTGAGCAGGGGGCCTTTATTAGAGGGCATAGCATTTCGGATAATTTTCTTATAGCCTAAAATTTATGCATGATCTTTAGAGAGCCTCTGTCAGTCAGTGCCTCATGGCTATTAAGCTAGACATGGAGTGAGCTTATGATAGATTGAGCTGGGTATTTTTGCACCAAACTCTATGAATTAAGGTTTGATGGCCTATTTATTGATTGGATCATGGCTTGCATTCATAGGCCATCATTTTCTCTGATCATCAATGGTAGTCAGACTGACTTCTTCTACTCTGTTGTGGGGGTGCCCATTATCCCTTTTTTTGTTTATCCTTACTGCGAACGATCTATCTCATGCATTTTATCAGGCACAGCATGATCTTCGCATTGCCCCATTTATGGTAGGCCCCTTGGGCTCCTCGGTCTCTCATCTTCTGTTTGCTGATGACTGCATACTGCTGGGCCAGGCTATTATTTGCAATGCGACCACTTTGCTTTCATTATTCAGCTCTATTGTCAGGCCTCTGGTCAGAAGGTCAACCTACAAAAGTCTATGATCTATTTTAGTCTAAAGACCACTACTATAAATAGGGAAGCCATCCTCCAAACCTTGGGCATCTCTATTTAGATTGATCGACTATCATACCTGGGAATCCCTATTACGGAAAGACGACCACATAGTAGTGACTACATTGATATCAAGCGTCGGGTCTAGGACCGCATTGATGGCTGGCAGGTCACTGGATTATTCATGATAGAGAGGATCATCCTTATACACTCGGTTCTTACTTTCCTTCCTCTGCATCTTCTATCCAATGCTGCTATCCTGATTATTTATCTGAGGAGGATAGAGAGATGCTTCAGGGACTTTCTCTGGGCCTCTATGCAGGATGGCCATGATATTCATCTACAGGCATGGGACACTGTTTGCATGTCAATTTCTAAAGGTAATCTTGGATTACAGTCTCTATTAGTAAGGAGAGGCTCTGATTGCTAGACACGCTACGCAGTTTCTACTTGGTCCGCACTATTTCTAGAGCTCTTTTATGTGTACTAGATACGATGACTGGACTCCTATGGATTTTCATCCTTTTCATAGGTATTCTTTCTTTTGGAAGGAGGTTTGTTGGTGTGCTCCAACTATCCTAAACAATATATCATGGATGATTGGAGATGGCTCTGCGGTTGATGTTGTTCAGGATACATGGATTGCTAACCTTTCTCTCTCTCGATGGCCTACTTTCATCAGCATTGATGTTCCAAGCAGCATGAGGGTTAATGATTTGATCTCTCAGGATCCCTCCTCTTGGCACACTCCCACGGTGATCCGTCTATTTGGTGAGGAGCTATCTCATCGGATACTTTCTATTCTGCTCATTCCGGGGCATACAACTAATACCATATTATGGTGAAGATCATGTCTTTCTAGAGCTCCTACTAGGGACCTTATGAAGGTTTATAGGCCATAGCCTTAGTGTACGATGGATGCAGCATGGATTTGGAAGCTCCCCATCCATTCCAGGGTTTAGCTCTTTATATGGAAGCTTGTATGGGATTGTCTTCCTACCTGTTCCCTGCTCTCTAGAAGGGGATTGTCCATCCAAGCACTTGCCTATTGTGTGGACGGAAGGAGGAGACTACAGACCATGCCATCTTCATCTGCTCTATAGCGAGATGGATCTGGCAGATGATGGGTTACTACTGCAGAGCAAATGATATAGGTTTTTGGCGGTCCCTTTTTCTGTGCGATCTTCGGAGGGATAACCAGCAGAAGGGCATCCTTTGGGCTGCTACAGCCTATCAGATCTGGTTATCGCAGAATCTGCTTATCTTCATTGATGATATTATCTCATCCATAGGATTGTGCAAAAATTCATATCTTTATTAGTGAAATTCACACTCCATCGCAATGCTTTTGATTCTGACAGCTCTGGCCACTGGGGATCCCCTGCTGCTTCGGCAGCAAACTGGCAATCGGCATACGGTCTTCATCTTTTGGGAGCTTTCCCAGGGTTCATTAAAATTAACTTCAATGGGAGTGTTCAGAAAGATTAGCAGGTTCAGCTTTTATTATCCGAGGGATCGATGGAGTTTTGTTGGCGGTGGAAGGTCTTGGCATCCTAGACCTCTCTGTCCCTTTGGCTGAGCTTTTTGGGTTGGTATTTTCTATGCTACTCGAATTCTTCATACTCATAGTCTCCTTATTGAGGGGGACTCTCTTACTGTCATATGATGGCTGTGGAAGGAAAGCTACAATCACTTGAAAAAGATTTTATGGAAATAATCTTTCTTTCATTAAGATGGTTCTCTTTATGGAGTTTACAGCATATACAAATCCTATCAAACAGAAAATTAAATCACTAATTTTAGAAAAAAAAATTCTAGGAAGAAAATAATTCCTCATAATTACTTTCCTCAAATACAAAGATTGACAACTAACTAATTAGGAGGAAATAATTCCTAACAATTACTTTCCTCAAATACAAAGATTGACAATTAACTAATTAGGAGGAAATAATTCCTAACAATTACTTTCCTCAAATATAAAGATTGACAACTAATAATCTAATTTATAGTTGTACAAGATTATTTCCACGTTAGTTTCAATTTTCCAACACTCCTCCTCAAGCTGGCTTAAAGATATCTTGCATAGTCAGCTTGCCAACTAAAAAATTGAATTGCCTCTTGTGTAGTCCTTTGGTGAAGACATCAGCTACTTGTTTCTCAGTAGGAATATAAGACATAAAAACTGACCCATTGTCGATCTTCTCTTTGATGAAATGCTTATCCACTTCCATATGTTTTATGCGACCATGAAGAACTGAATTGTGAGCTAGTGCAACTACTGTCTTATTGTCATAGTACAACTTCATAGGAGTTGAATCTGTCACTTTTAATTCTTCTAGTAATCTTCTTATCCACATAATCTCACAAATACCATGAGTTACAGCTCTAAATTCAGCCTCAGCACTACTCCTAGCAACCACGTTCTATTTTTTACTTCGCCATGTAACCAAGTTGCCACCTATAAATAAACAATATCCAGAAGTAGACCTACGATCTACTATACTTCCAGCCCAATCTGCATCAATATAGGCTTCAACTTGCAGGTGTCCTCTTGACTTAAAAAAATAAGTCCTTTACTCGGCGTCCCCTTTAGATACCTTAGGATCCTATAAAAGCTTCAAAATATTCTGACCCTGGTGCATGCATAAACTGACTAACCATACTTACAGAGAATGTTATATTCGGACGTGTGCAGGATAGATAAATCAACCTCCCAACAAGTCTTTGATATCTCTCTCGATCCTTTACATTCTCAGCTTTTGTAGGTTGCAGTTTTACATTAGGTTTTATAGGTAATTCTGCGGGCTTACATCCTAACATACCTGTCTCATCAAGAAGATCAAGAACATACTTTCACTGATTTACAAAGATGACTTCTTTGGATCTTGCAAACTCCATCCCAAGAAAGTATTTTAATGCTCCCAGGTCCTTGATCTCAAATTCCATAGCAAGTTTGCTTTTCAGCTTCTCTAGTTCATTATAATCATTATCAATTAGCACAATGTCATCAACATACACAATTAAGAAGGCTACTTTATCTTTTTTGAATGTTTGTAGAACATCGTATGATCAGCTTGACTTTGAGCATAGCCATAATGCTTTATCACCTTGTCAAAGCATTCAAACCAAGCTCTAGGTGACTGATTGAGTTCATATAAGGACTTCTTCAATTTGCACACTTTTCCAACTCCAAAACTTTCTTTGAAACCTGGTGGTGGACTCATGTATATCTCCTCCTCTAGATCTCTATTAAGAAAGGCATTTTTAACATCCAATTGATGTAAAGGCCAATTGGAGTTTTCGGCAAGAGATAATAATACTTTAATTGAGTTTATTTTAGCTACTGAGGCAAAAGTCTCTTGACAGTCTATCCCATAGGTTTGGGTAAAACCTTTCGCCACAAGCCTTGCTTTGTATCTCTCAACACTTCTATCTGCCTTACACTTTATTCTAAACATTCATTTGCACCCTACAACAGTTTTCTTCTCTCTTGGCAGCTCTACAACTTCCCAAGTACCATTCTTCTTTAAGGCATTCATTTCCTCGAACACTGTTGATTTTTAGCTTGGTTCATTTAGTGCTTCCTGAATATTTTTAGGTACCATATGTTTTAAAATATTTGTAGTGAATACTCTATGATTGTCAGAAAGGTTATGGTAGGAGATATACTTGGCGATGGGATGGTTGGTGCATGTTCCGGTTTCCTTTCTAAGAGTAATGGGGAGATCAAG
Source organism: Calamus simplicifolius (assembly GCA_900491605.1). Lineage (NCBI taxonomy): Eukaryota > Viridiplantae > Streptophyta > Magnoliopsida > Arecales > Arecaceae > Calamus > Calamus simplicifolius. The sequence continues at coordinate 27,763 of UESW01003862.1, forward strand.
ATCAAGGTTATGTTCAGGAACAACAGGAGCTAAACCTGAACCTGGTTCTGTTATAGTATTTCCTGGACAAGGATTCAAGTATGACGGTAGACACAAATAATTATCAGGAGAAAAAAAATGTATAGAAGAGGGATTACCTGAGACATTTGGAAGACCTTCACCCAGGGCTTCTGGTTGACCATGTGCAGGGATGATAAATTGGTCTTTACTTCTTCCAAGGATCTGTTTCCTCGAATAAACCATAGGCTCAAGAATGTTTCTATTTTTTTCATTCGTAGTATTTCTTTTTCTGATAGACCAATTTCAGATTCGGATTCAATAGGCTTAGTTTTCCTATTTTTTATCTTTAGAGAAAGATCAAGGATTGTACTAGGCAAGGGTTCAACAATTTTTCAAAAATTTGGTTCTACTAATTTTTCCCTGAATTAAATTTTTGGTAAAAAATGGGACATTTTCCATAAAGAAAACATCCATGGTGGTGTGAAAATATTTTGTAAAAGGATTAAAACATTTGTAACCCTTTTTATTAGGAGCATATCCCACAAAAACATATTTTTCTGCTCTTGGATCTAACTTAGATCTTGACCTTTTTGGAATATGCACATGTGTTGTGCATCCAAATATCCTCAAGGGTAAATCAGCATTAATTCTAGAATTTGAAAATACCTTTTTCAGCGAGGCCAAAGGAGTGAAATACTGCAAAACTCTTGTTGGCATTCTGTTGATGAGATATGAAGCAGTTAGTATAGCATCCTCCCATAAGTATTTTGGAACGTTCATGTAGAACATCATAGCTCGAGCTACTTCTAGCAAGTGTTTGTTCTTACGTTCAGCTATTCCATTTTGTTCAGGAGTATTAGAACATGATGATTGATGTAAAAAAAAATTTCCTTTAAGAAACCTTCCAAAATTTTATTAAAGTACTCTGTTCCATTATCAGACATTAGAATACTAATTTTTGTTTGAAATTGGGTTTCAATCATTTTGTAAAATTCTTTAAAATCCTTTCTACTTCAGATTTTTCTCGCATTAAGTGCACCCAACAAAGACATGTATGATCATTTATAAAGGTCACATATCATTTTTTTCCTAAAATCGTTGTCACTTTTGAAGGTCCCCAAATATCACTGTGAAAAAGATAAAATGGTTTGGATGCATGGTATGGTTTTAGAATATAAGATTTACATTGGCTCTTTGCTAATAACAACTTTCACATTGAAATGATAGAGGGTCAATCTTTTGAAATAACATAGGAAACACATGTTTTAAATAAGAGAAACTAGGGTGGCCTAATCTGCAATGCCAAATCATTATTTGATCACGAATAGAAAGCAAACTAATACTACTTAGTCCTTGAGCTATTTTATTACTAGGTAATTCATCCTCAAAATAATAGAGACTATCGATCATCCTAGCATGGCCAATCATCTTCCCCGAGCTCCGATCCTAAAAGATACAATGAGAATCATAGAAGATAACACAACAATTAGAATCTCTAGATAATTTGCTAACAAATAAGAATTACAAGCAAACTTAGGAACATGGAGAACAGATTTAAAATCTATTCCCTCAGATATTTTTATTTGGTCTTTCCTTATAATTAGTGTGAAGTTACTATCTGTTATCTTAACCTTTTTATGCCCAGGACATGGTGAATAGGATTCAAATATATTTGAGGAATTGGTCATATGGTCAGATGCTCTAGAATCGATAATCCATGGAGCATATTTAAAATGATAGGATAGAGCATAAAATTGGTTATTTGTGTGTGCCACATAAACACTAGGAATACCAATGTCGAGTTGGATTTTAGCAGTGCAAGGAGATGCTCCATTTGCTCCTTGGTGAAGGAGTTGGTGTTTGCCTCATTAGCAGTAGGAATAGACCTATCAGTTTTATCTCCTGTTTTTCCCTTTCAATTTGCAGGTTTTCCATGGAGTTTCCAATAGTTCTCATGGGTATGATGAGGCTTGTTACAAAAATCATACCATACTCGAGGTTTTTCATCAGGTTGTCTCTCTATGTCTCCAAAATAAGAAAGCAGATCGCATACAAGTCATGAAGGATACTCTGCCCCGATTTGACTTTAGTTTTGGAAAGATCCAAAAGCATTTTTAGAGACTTAAAAGTACTTTTGATTGATTTATGATGTTTTGTAAATTTTTTTAAAGTGCTTTCTCACTCTGTCAAAAATGACTAAAATTTTACTCAAAAAACTTCAAAGCTTTACTTGCCAAATATTCAAAAAATATTATTTTTAAGCCTAAAAGTAGAAGATTCAAATTAAAAGAATAATAATATTTAATATTGTAACATAATAATAATATAATATAACTATAATAATATAATATAATAAAAACAATACTATGGATAAATATAGATATACAATTATATAAAATATAGTTATAATTATAATATATTATTCATTACAAAAAAGATAATATAATATTATAAAAATACTATCATATTGTGTACAAATATAATATTACTATACAATATAGTGCTATAATTTTGTAATATTACTATAGTTATATGCCACAATATATGATATTAAATTATTTGATATTAATTTTAGTAATATATTATAATAATTATTAATATTAATAAATATATTAAATCTTTCATCGGAGCTTAATCACTTTCTTGGATAAATGTTGCCCTATAAATAAAAGAGGTTGTAGCCTATGTTAACAAATTTAAAAATAAAAAATAATTGATCCGATGAACTAATTAAAAGGTAAGCCACTAAGAGAAATGTGAAACCCTGATGGAGGACATGAGGAAGCTTTCTGAATTATTTGGTGAAGCATTGGATGAGCTTTGATGGCTTTAAATGCTTTGGAGCATGGCTACTCTTGAAAATAAAGAAGGATGATTTTTTCTGAACTTTCTTTCTTTTAATTAATCCTCTTGAATCACTCTTAAAAGCTCTTAAAAGACTCTCTTAAATCCATCATTTGAACCTATATTTATAGTCTTTTGCGTGATTAAAACGTTAACTAGCCATTTTTAACCGTTTAGAATTGTTGCATTGAAGATTGTGTAGAGTAAAACATGTTAGAACTAGCCATTATAGAGCTTGACACTAGGGTTAATCGACTACCAAGCCGAATAACTGGGCATTAGTCGGCTACATTGCCAACTAACTAGGCATTAGTTGGCTACCATTGCCGACTAATCTCAGGAAACTCTCAGTAAAATCCATAGTAATCGGCTACTATGCCTACTAACTGGCTTCAGGCTTCTGTAAAAATTTCTGTAGTTTGAATTTCACTCATTAGCATGGAAGTCAACTAATTGGCTCCATACTTCTTTTCTCAATTTTGAACATCAGTAGTTAGCATGGAGCCGATTAACTTGCTTTAAAACATAAAAGCTTATTCCAAAGCCAAGAAAACTTACAGTTTTGATGATCTAAGAGTGCTAGTCCTACATTTTGATTCTTCTCCATAAAATGCATTCCGAAACAACTTAATACTATTCAATTAAGTCTTGAATCATTTTTGATTGGTCTTAATTCTTCTTTAAAACTTCTTTTATGGAACCAAACAAATCGTTAAAAACTTGGATTCCAGCTTTTTCTTCTTGATGCCTAGTGAATACCTGCATTTCACAGTACTTTTATACCAAACTCATTAGTTACTTACCTTTATATCAATGTAGGATCAACAGGAGAATTCTACCGCATTGTGGCCTTCCACTTTATCTAAGATTGTCGGTCTTCGATTTTGATATGAGAGTTGAAATCTAACCAAACATAGGCCATTAAATTTTGGACCAAATCATTTATGTAAATGATAATTCATTTCTTTTTCATTAATTAGTTAATATGAAATTAAATAACATGCATAATTTTTACTAATTGCTCTTAATTTTTTTTATTTTTTACTAATTTCTCTTAATTTTTTTTCCTTTCTAATTTTTTTTTAATTGTACCTTTCCCAGGTGATTCATTTGAATGTAAGATTATGTACATTGCATGTTGATCATCCTAGTATGATAGAAACTAGCAATAATATGAGTCCATTGGTCAACACCTGAGTTAATTTTTATAGGTGTCATTGTTAATTACGTGCTTTCTAATTATATTCACTTTGGTCCAGGATGTCCCCATTAACGTCATTGCTTCTTTACTCAAATTTAAACTCATTTGATCATTAACAATTACAAAATTTTAATTTTTATTTTGGTAATAAATTAGACGCCATGATAATCCTCCGCGTCACAATCTAATCAAATATAATGCAGTAAAGACAAGAAGATTTATCCTTTTATTACTACGTGTGAAAGCTCATTTTTTTAAAAAAAAATTTCCTAAGCACCTCCGTTTCATCCTTCTTCCCTTCATCTTCTGGCGGCATTCCTTTGCCTGGTCCCCATGGTGGTACAACGGGTAGTATTTGTAGTCAAGTATTCAAGGGTTTTCAATGACGTGTGGTGATGGTCGCTTTAGATTGGAATCACTAGCGTGATTGCACAAAATATAACAAATAACAACGAGTTCATCAGGATTTAAGACGGGTTGAAGGCAGAAGCGGCGTGGAGCAAAACCGCAAGAGATTTTTTCCAGCGGTGTTCAAAACAAGGCATGTCCCCTCTGTATATCAAATCATTGCTTGTTTCAATGTAAAATATTATTTTCGCAAGTGACAATCAGTATTTATATGAAAGAATAAAAGGCTCGGAACCGATGCTTTAAAAATCAGGTCCAACAATAAATTAATTTAATATTTAAATCATGAATCAATATCAAATTGTTGGCCTGAATGTCAGATCAGCATCCACACGAGACGAAACTTTTCGTATTCCTCGGACTTATCTACTCCTCATCTATAAGAAGACCCGAGGTATCTTCAGAATAGATAAGAGAAAAAAGTCTCGAAACCCTTCCTCCTTCTCTCCCTCCGATCTGCGGCTTAGGGGCGTGGACAGGTATGTCTTTGACTCCTTTCAATTGGCTTTCAGTTGGTATCAGAGCCTCGTTGGTTGTCACCGGCAAGGGGAGAGGTTGTTGGGGAAGCCTATCATTCCCCTCCTTTGTTCTTAGGTCTCGGATTCGTCTGTGTGATACAGATCATTCCCCTCCTCTGTTCAGATCAATGCATGGGAATACCGGACTCGTTACCTGCCTCTCGTCGAAACTTGTCCGGCTCCTTCCTCGGCCGCTAGAGGGCTGGGGAAGCCTCTGTCGCAAATGCGACGGACGCAGGGACCCTGTTATCACCGGGTGTTCTCCAGCAGTCGGCCATGCCATGCCTCGCCTGCTGTCGGAGACCCTCCGGAGGGTCGTTCCCATTGTCCCGGCCTCTTCTCGGCTGCTAGATGGCTGGGAAAGCCTGATTGCCGCCATGTAGGTGGCGGGTGTGCTCGTGCCCACTGGCCGTAGGGCCGGCGAAAAGGTTCCATAAGGGCAGTCGAAGGGTCGGGACCCACCCGCACTACCACTGTGCGATGTGCACAGCGAGCATCGTGAGTTTACGGGTGGTGCCACCCATAAATTCAATGTCTTAAGCAAGGGCTTTTTTGTCTTTCTGACATGGCATTTAAATTGTTTTTTGGATTTTCTATTTTTTTAATTCAAAAAAATTCAAAAAATTCACAAAAAATTCAGAAAAATTTAAAAAAATTTACAAAAAATTACAAAAAAAATCAGAAAAAATTATAAAAATTCATAGAATATCATAAAAATTTATTAAAAATTTTTCTTGATGTGGCATGATAGTTTATGCTTTGTGCATGAATAATATAATTGCCATACTGTATGTTCTTTTTTCTGTGAAATTTTTTCTGGATGCATAATTATTTATACTTAGTATATAAATATGATTTATACATAATTCTGTATGTTATTTATGTTGACATAATTATTTATTCTTAGTGCATGAGAGGATTTATATCAAATGCTATGTATTTTCTGCGAGCATGTTTATTTATGACTTGATGTATAAATAATATATTATTTATAAATTATGTCTTTAGTTGACATGAAATATATGCTTGATGTAGCATATGTTTGCATTGCAGATTTGTTCCAATGTTGGTTTTATGAACTATATAGATATGTTCTATGAAAAATTATCAGATTCCGTGTTCCATCTCATTAAATGAGTGATGATTATGAGTTTAGCAAAATTTTCGATCTCATTTATAAGAAGGAATATTTGTAATCTGATTATTTTTCTAGATATCAGTATACACTGATATGTGTCTAATGTCCATACCTTGCTTGACTAAATGCAGTGATGGCCTCCAAATCTGTGATAGCTGATCTCAACAAAGATGAGAAGCTAGATGGACAAAACTATGAAATGTGGCATAGAAAAATCAAATACCTGCTGAATGAATTAGAAGTCTTGGAGACCCTAACAACTTGTATGACACCACCAGCGCCTGGCACTGCTGAGCAACATCGCCTTGATCGGGAAGCCTATGACAATTGGGTTAAGAAAGATCGTTGTGCACGCTTTACTATGTTGAGCAGCATGCACAATGATCTTATTGGTAACTTTGAGCATTGCCAGACTGCTCAGGATATGTGGAACCAGCTCAAGATCAGGTTTGATCAAACTTCGGTCACAAGGCTACGTGCCTTGAACCTTAGATTCATATAGTATGTCAAGGATACCGATCATTCCATGTCGACTCACCTTCATGTGATGGGAAACATGATTAAGGATATGAAGGCTGTTGGAGTTGACCTTACTGATGAGCAATAGGTCCTAGCAGTGATTCGTTCACTGCCTGACCCTCAGTGGAATCAGATGAAGCTCTTGATGACTCATATGAGCACATCAAGACTTTTGAGGATATTGCTCGTCACCTTGAGCTAGAGGCTGAGCGTATTGAGACTTTCCTCCCTTCGGCCTATGTGGTTACTGATGGGTCTTTGAGGCCCAAGAACAAAAAGAAGGGAAAGGCATGTAACAGGAGTGCACAGGGATATAAAGGAAAAACTGTGGCCAAACCTAAGAGAGGACGTCGAGGGGGCAAGAGAGATGTAACAAAGATTAAGTACTACAACTGTGGAGCTAAAGGCCACTTTGCTCATGATTGCACTGAGCCAAAGAAGGTATGCTCCATATTAAGCTCTCTCTATGTTTGTTCATATGCATTAGTTGCTGACACTCTCCCTGATTGGATTGTAGATTCGGAAGCGAACAAATATAGTACGAGATCGAGCTGGTTTTATGGATTTTCACCGGATACCTGTAAATACCCAGTTTGTCGTGCTTGGGAACGATCTGTGTGAGCAGGTTTTGGGTGTAGGAACATATCGTGTTATGCTTCATGGTGGACATGTGTTGATCCTACATGACGTTTTGTATGTCCCAACTATTCGGTGTAATCTTTGTTCTGTTCTTACCCTGTTGGCACTTGATTACACTTTTAGTTTTTCTGGTGACCGTATGGCTGTCTATCTGGATGGTGTTTTATCCTTTTGGATATTTGTCACAAGGGTTCTTTAGACTTGATGTTGAATTGTGTGCTTCTTACTCCTCTTTTTCTTGTGCTTCTATTCCTGCCTGTGATGATAGTTTTCTTGGCATGCCAGACTTGGTCATGTGGGCCAAGATAGGATGGCACGTATGGCTAAAGCAGGGCTATTAGGCCCTCTTACCAAGATAAGTCTACCTGTGTGTGTCTTGTCTAGCAGGAAAGGCAATAAGAAAGTCTTTTGGTAAGGCTACTAGGGCCTTTCATCCATTATAGCTAGTTCACTATGATATCTGTGGACCCATGAGTGTCAAGGCGCGATATGGCGCTTCCTATTCCCTCACATTTATAGATGATTTTTTACAATTCGGGTATGTGTACCTGATCTTCCACCGCTATGAAGCGCTGGATTGTTTCAGATGATTTTTAGCTGAGGTAAAAATCAGAATGAGAGGTCTTTGAAGACTTTTTGAACTGATAGAGGTCGCGAATATCTATCTGAGCAATTCCGGCAGCTCTGTGAGGAAAAGGAGATATGCAGGCAGCTTACCATTCCTGGGACACCGCAACAAAATGGTGTTGCCGAGCGTCGCAACAGGACTTTACTAGATATGGTTAGGTCGATGATGGCGCAAGCAATCTTCCAATTAGTTTTTGGGGAGATGCGATGTTGACTGCAGCCTACATCCTTAATCGTGTCCCTAGTAAAATGGTACCCTCCACTCCATATGAGCTATGGCATGGCACGCGACCCTCTGTGGATTATTTGCACCCTTGGGACTCAGCAGATATGTTCACAACGCCTCCCATAAGTTGGGAAAGCTGGGTCCTAAAGCCAGCAAATAGGTGTTCATCAGGTACCCTACTAATTCGAAGGGTTACGTGATGTATGGTGCACATCCTGATGGAGGGTTGACTGAAGTGGAGTCCAGAGACGTGGAGTTTCTAGAGAATGAATTCCCGAGCATTAGTGAAATTAGAAAGGACCTGTCCCTGTATGAGTTACAGGAGGATCTTCCTACTATCTCTGGCGAGGGAGGAGATTTTTGACCTATCTCAGAGATCACCACAGATAGTGGGAATGCTAGGTCCAGTGGGAGTGTCATACCAGAAAGTGGGAGTGCACAAGCTGAGCCTAGTAGGAGCTCACCTATGAGGGTTGATGCACCACCTGAGAGTGGTCTGGTCCATATCCGCAGTTACGGAGAAGCAAACATGGTCATATTCCATGACGACATTTTGGAATCGAAGGGAATGTGTTCTCTGCACTCCGTTGGATCCAGATGAGCCTGCTTCTGTTGAAGAGGAGCTCGATTCACCTGCTTATAGTGAGTGGCAAGCTACTATGGAAGATGAGATGGTATCGATGGCCAAGAATCATGTGTGGGACTTGGTAGACCTTTTGCCTGGACGTAAATCCATAGGAAATAAGTGGGTCCTTAAGATTAAGCGTAAGGCTGATGGGTCAATTGATAAGTACAAGCTCGTCTTGTGGCAAAGGGCTATACCCAGATGGAGGATGTAGACTTTGAGGAGACATTTTCTCCTGTGGTGAGATTTGCCTCCATTCGCCTGATCCTAGCTATTGTAGCCCATTTAGATTTGGAGCTACATCAAATGGATGTTAAAACAATGTTTCTTAATGGAAGTCTGGATGAAAAGATCTATATGGATCAACCCTTGGGCTTTGTGACCAAAGGATAGGAGGGCAAAGTATGCTGCCTTAGAAGATCCATATATGGTCTCAAGCAGTCATCTAGGCAATCGTACCTTAAGTTTTATGAAGCCATTACATCGATTGGCTTAGATATGATTGAGGAGGACCACTGTGTGTACATGAAGAAATCAGACGATGAGATTCTGATCTTGGCGTTGTATGTAGATGACATCCTAATTGATGGGAGTTCTATTGGAGTGATCAATGCCACTAAGGAGTGGTTGTCCTCTATCTTTGAGATGAAGGATATGGGTGAGGCAAATTTTGTGCTGGGAGTGAGGATCCTAAGGAATTGTGCTAAGAGGTTTCTTGGTTTGTCACAAGAAACGTATATTGAGAAAGTCTTAGAATGATTCTGAATGCACTATTCTAAACCCGTTGATACCCCAATAGAGAAGGACTGTACTTTAAGCATCGATCAGTGCCCTAGAACTGATGAGGAGAGAGAAAAGATAAGCAGATTCCCTATGCTAGTGCAGTAGGGAGCTTGATGTACGCTATGTTGTGTACTCACCCTGACATTTGCTTTGTAGTTGGCTTGGTTAGCCGATATCAAAGTATCCAGGACTTGCTCATTGGGTTGCAGTTAAAAGGATTTTTGTTACCTTCGTAGTACTGCCAATCTCACCCTATGCTATCAGGGTGGAGATTTGAGATTAAAGGATTTTTTTGACTCTGATTGGGTAGGTGATACGGACGAGCATAGATCCACCACGGGATATGTGTTTATCTTTGGAGGTGGAGCTATCACTTAGTGCAGTAAGAAACAAAGCTGTACCGCCCTGTTCACCATGGAAGCTGAATATATTGCTTGTTCGGCTACTATCCAGGAGGCTGTGTGGCTGAGGAGGTTCTTGAGGCGACTTGAGATATCAGCTACTCCACATGAGGCTATTCAGATCAGTTCCGATAGTATGGCAACATTACAATATGTTAGGGATCCTAAGTACCATGGAAGGACCAAGCATATTGACATTAGATATCACTTCATTAGAGACATGGTCAAGCAAGGAGAAGTTATCCTACAACATATCTCCACTGGCAGGATGCTGGCTGATCCTCTGACAAAGCCTATTCTTAAGGATGTGTTCCAGGCTCATGTGAGGGGTCTAGGTCTGTATAGAGTGTGATAGACCGTGATATATTTCAGACTTATGTAGGAGTTTGTGTATGTTCTTTTTGTTATCAGACAGGGATTATATGGACATCAATGACTATATGTTAAAGTTTATGAAATGTTTATTTTTATTATTATGATGAGTTCATATTTATAGGCACATATGTGTAGGCTTAGATCAGCCCACTCACACGGGTGATCGCCCTGATACTTTTGTAGTGGGCAGGATGAGACTAAAGTAGCCATTATAGATACTTGAGTAGTAATGCATGAGTTGCAGATTGCATGGGTTACAAAATGTGCTACATAAATTATAATGGAATAGATTATAATCAAAGTCGCCTCAGTTTAGACTGAGATGAGACTCGGGAGAGTTGAGTACGGAGAATATATATGCGTGTGCAGTGTATCAATAGTGATATGTCCACAGATCCATACTAAGCCTGTTATAGCCAAATTAGGAGCATTGGTGTGTGCTCGAGTCAGGCAACTTTGTGATGTCTGGACTTGTGTTCGTACGGTGTTTGAGTATGACATGGCCCATTGTGTGGGAGCTCCATCATAGCATGTATTACATTGCATGTGCTAAAGTCGACCTTGTAAGGGGTAATGCGAAATATTTCTCTCCATTATCGTGTGAGACTTACAACTATGTAGTATCCTTGGACTTGAACCTATACCATGAAGTTGGAGTGCAGGATGACTTCCTTAGCCTTGTCCTCCAGGGTCATGGAATTGATGCGGCCACATGAGACAATCCTAGGAAGTCAACTGGACAAGGATGGACTGGTATGAGTGTTCAAGGAAGATTATTCGTGACCACACCTTATGTTCGTGATCCATTGCCCGAGCAATCATGTGTATGAGTTGCATATGATTATGGATACCAACATTATGACTTTGTGTTTTTCAAGTGCTGCTCAGGGTAGATCTCTTGAGGGATTGAGAGTGCTTGATTAGGTGTGATTGAATTATCTAGGACACAGATGGAATTGGATTATATTCCTGTTTGCTGCGTTAGTTATTTATTAACTTAATGCAGTATATCCACTGTGTCACTGTGTGTGAGTTTCATCGGGTCGCACATCCCACCGCACTGCATGTTGAGAGAATTGAGGTTATTGTTCCTGTGTGGACAAGTGAAAGATTGTTGGCCTGGATGCCAGGTCAGCGTCCATACGAAGTCCCAAGAGATAGGACTCTTCGTATTCGAGACGGGACTCCTCATATTCCTCAGGCTTATCTGCTCCTCGTCTATAAGAAGACCCAAGGTGTCTTCAGAATAGATAGGAGAGACAAAAGTCTCGAAAGCCTTCCTCCTTCTCTCCCTTCGGTCTACGACTTAGGGGTATGGACAAACATGGGACTCTGGTAGCCCCCGACGATCGATGATCCTGCTTCTGCTACTGCCAATATTGAGGTATGCCCATCATTATCGGTATGTCCTTTATCTTCGGCTCCTTTCACAAATAAATAAATTTGATTAAATCAAATAATATTATAATTAATTTTTAATAACATATAATTATTAAATTATAAATATTAAATTATAAAAAATAAAAATTTAAAAAAAATTAATTTTAATTTTATTTATCAAAACTAAAAATCTAAAAATCAGAGTTCAACCGATTTTTCAGAACCCAACCGATTCAATGAAATTTTTGGTTTTGATCGAATCATATAAAAGTCAACTTTAATAACAAAATCGAATCGGACTAATGATCAGTTTTCGATTGGATCGATTGATTGAGCAGTTCAGTCCGATTTTTAAAACTATGCTTGAAACAGTTCAATGTTTGACATAACCTTCTAAGAAAAAATCTTGTTGCACTGTCCTTTGGTGCAGCAAGTGCGCATCGGCGGCGCTAATTAGCCAACCACACGTGTCAGTGCGCATGCGATGACCCAATGAGCCTTGTCATGCATTGCACGCATGCCAACACATATGGGCGATCAATCCGTATGATTGATGCATATTTGCTGCACCAAAGGATGATGCAACAAGTCTCTTCCGACCTTCTAAATTAGTCAACTCGCTTCATGATAGCTTGAGTGTCAAAAACAGTTGAATTCTTTAGGAAGGGATTAATTACTGTAGCAGATGTAATACGTGCATATTTTTTTGATTTGAAGCTGATTAAACTGGGCTGGTTACAGATAGGGCTTTCGAATAAAAAGCTACTACTAACTCAACATTCAACCGAATAAAAAAAGCCTATACCTGAGAGAGAGGTGACTCTGAACCGTGCTTTAAGATTAGAGCTTTGAGTGCTTGCTTGCTTGATCTCTGGCGAATTTCGCCATTCTCTGCGATTGTACCTCTCCGAATAATGGCAGATATTGTCCCCCCCCCCCACTCCTATGGCTATGGATAGAGCCAAGGAGGGACGGAAGCCATAGAGGAGGGCAGCGGAAACCAGCTTTGCATGTATAACTCCTTCCCCTTTGCTGACTGTGGTGGCGAAGTTGGAGTGTCATTTTCCTGAGATAATCCAAGTTCCATCAATGGCCTTGGATGAGGAAGTCGGCTGCTGGAAGAAGAAGGCCATCCTTGCTAGAACCTTTCACCGTTGGATTCCATTGAATTCCAACATCCGTGAATTTCGGTGAGCTAGTGTCCTCGGCGACGTTGAAACAGTATGCTTGGCTCACCGGTGTTACATCTTCCGATTTGCTGACTCTAATGTGAAGGACATGGTTCTAGGGAGGCCGTAGGTTGCCAATGGCCAACCGATCGCCATCAAGACCTGGAGAACAGAGTTCATCCCGACGGCGGACTCCATGGCTTCCACACTCATCTGGGTTCGGCTGCCCAACTTGCCAATGGAGTTTTGGACTGATGATATACTGAGATCAATCCTCTCGCTGGTGGGTCACTTTGTCTTCTCCAACACCTTAACCAAGGTGAAGAACAGGGGTGGCTTCGCTCGGGCATGCGTACGAATTGATCTGAGGAGACCTCTCCAACCGGGAGTTTGAGTGTGGGGGAATCATTCTCCCTTCTGGCAATAGTTCACTTATGAACATTTTGAGGGGATTTGCTCCAGTTGTGGGTCTTTGCATCTCACCGGCCCTTTCTCGCCATCGCTTCTACTGGATCCAGAGTCATCATCGACTGGTTCCAATTACAGACCCTGGATGGCGGCTCTTCATCAGCAGAGGTCTTCCCTTGGCCATACTCCAGAACCGAAGAGGAAGCCCTAATCTGCATCAAAACTTACTGGCTCTGTTCCACGATCGGTCCCGTCGATGGATGGCTGCAAGGGCCGGTGAAGTTAGCCCGTCGGTGCTTCCATAAGTCTGGCAAGCCTCTGGACTCCCCTGCTGCTGACCCAGTTTAGGAGGTGGCTAGGAAGAAGGTGGGTAATCTAGATACTGGAGCCATGCTGGTGGAAGGGGAGTGTGCTGGTTTGTTTGAAACTGAGAGTGTCATTAGGTCTGAAACTCATACAAAGACAAGTGGCCCTCAGCCAAATCTGAACTCTAAACTGGCTACTGAGAATCCATTTGCCCTTCTTAGTATAGACAATGGATTGGACGATCCATGGATTGAAAGGATGCCTACTCGGGTCCATCAAAGAGGGCCAGGCCTGCGGAGACCCAAATTCAACGAGTTGTCTCCAAAAATGAAAAAAGAAAAGAAAAAGTCATAGCTTCTAGCTCAAAAATTACGCTAGACAAATTTACCTTTTTAGTAGCTTCGGACTCAGCTCGGGCAGCTCGGGCCCTGTTGTTTCAGCGAGCACAAGTGGTCAATCTTCCTGTAGTCAGGGTATAGTCCATGCTGGGGAGAAGGTTGTGCTTTCCCAGCCAACTAAGATGAAGGGACGATGCCACGATTCGATAGTCTCTTGCCTTAAGGAGGACATCCAGGGGTAGGGCAAGGATACCCAGATCTCCGCTGCGTCCCCTTGGATGCAAGAGACTGAAGCACCAATGGAGGGTAACCAATTGATGGATTGTATTACACATAAGCCTGAGGGTGGTACCCTGCCTAATGGGTGCCTTTCTGATAACAATATGTTGGAGGACTAGACTAGGACCTTGCTTCCCTCAACTAGTAAATGAAGATTCTAACCTGGAATGTTAGAGGAGTCCGAAAACCTTCGTTTTGATTCTCTTTTGGGAGACTGATGCAGCTACACAATGTTGATATCTGTGTTTTTTGGAAACCCGATTATCTGGTGACAGCTTGGCCAATTTAGGAGACAGGTTTTCATATCTTGATCTTCTTATGCAGTGGAGTCTATGGACCTATCAGAAGGTATTTTGGTCATTTGGCGCAACACTTCCATTAGGGTTGATTCCTTTCATCAGTGCAACCAACATATTGCTCTTGTCATCTCTGAGGGGACTTCTGACCCCTCCCTGGCTCCTCTCGGGTGTATATGTTAGTACTAATTTCTAGGAGAGGCATGTTTTATGGTCTGAGATGCTCTCTCTTCTTGCTCAGGGACTTTCATCCATCAATGCTAATGATTTCAACTGCATTATAGGGGCCAATGAAAGAAAGAAGGCAGACGGGTTGTAGGGTCAGCGGACATTTCTGAGTTTAGGACCTTCATCTCTTCTGCGGGTTACTGGATTTGGGATTCTCGGGTCCCTAATTCACTTGGTGTAATAATCGCCAGGGCTTTGCTCATGTTTGGGAGAGACTAGACAGAGCTATGGCCATGGCCAAATAGCTTCAAAAGTATCCTTCTGCTGTCGTTACTCACCTTCCTAGGATTGCCTCCAATCACTATCCTATCCTGATATCCACTGAGGTTGAACTCAGCAACGAAGACAGTTTTGATTTGAGCAGTTCTGGACTTTCTATTCCTCGGCTCGGACCATCATCTCTCAGGTTTGGCGTATACCTGTGAGAGGTAGTGCTATTTATAGATTATCTAGGCATCTTGAGTTAGCAAGGCACAGGCTCTCCAGATGGAACAGAATGGAGGTTAGGACTTAGTGAGAAAAGTTGAGCAGGTGAAAGCTATATTGCTACTCTTCATACCAAAGAGGATCAGGAAGGTTGTCTCTTTGATTCTGATCTCACATCTCTTCGAGCTAAGCTCACTCTTCACCACTCTCTTCTTCAGCAACAGAAGATCTTTTGAAGGTAGAGGTCTCGAATACAGTGGATCCACGATGGGGATTGCAACACCAGATTTTTTCACTAGGCCACCCTGAAGCGACATGCAGCTAACAGGATTCGGTGACTTGCGAATGAGGAGGGGCATTATCAGGAGGATATTCATGTCATTCGGGATCAGTTATTTTATTTCTTTCAGTCCAGATGGACTGAGCATACTAGCGATGGGACTCCTATTCATCAGGTCCCAATTTTTGAGAAGGTTTTTGCACATGAGAATGACCTTCTTATCAGGTCGATCACAGCAGAGGAGATACAGCTGGCTTTATGGGAACTTGGGCTGATAAGGCCCCTAGGCTTGATGGGTTTCCATCTTTTTTCTTTCGCCACTACTGGAATATTATAGGCTAGGATGTAGTTTAGGCCATCCAGATTGCCTTCCAATCCAAATCCATTCCTGCTGATTGGAACTGGACACTCATCACTCTTGTGCCCAAGTGCTCTGATGCTTCTATCCCTTAACATTATCAGCCCATCAGTCTATGTACTATCTTGTACAAGATCTGTGTGCATATCTTAGTCACCTGCCTGCGAGATATGATACCTTAACTTATTTCTGCTGAGCAGGGGGCCTTTATCAGAGGGCATAGCATTTTGGATAATATCCTTATAGCCCAAGAATTTATGCATGATCTTTAGAGAGCCTCTACCAGTCAGTGCCTCATGGCTGTTAAGCTAGACATGGAGTGAGCTTATGATAGATTGAGCTAGGTATTTCTGCACTAAACTCTTCATGAATTCGGGTTTGATGGCCTACTTATTGATTGGATCATGGCTTACATTCATAGGCCATCAATCTCTCTAATCATCAATGTTAGTCAGACTGACTTCTTCTACTCTGCTGTGGGGCTGCGATAAGGGTGCCCATTATCCCTTTTTTTGTTTATCCCTGCTGTGGATGATCTATCTCATGCGTTCTATCAAGCACATCATGATCTTTGCATTGCCCTATTCATGGCGGGCCCCCTAGGCTCCTTGGTCTCTCATATCCTATTGCTGACTGCATACTGCTGGGCTAGGCTATTGTTCACAATGCAACCACTTTTGCTTCCATTATTCAGCTCTACTGTTAGGCCTCTGGTCAGAAGGTCAACCTACAAAAGTCTATGATTTGTTTTAGTCCAAAGACTACTACTACAAATAGGAAAGCCATCCTCCAAACCTTGGGCATCTCTATTCAGGCAGATCGACTATCGTACCTGGGGATCCCTATTATGGAAAGATGACCACGTAGTAGTGACTACATTGATATTGAGCATCGGGTTCGGGACTACATTGATGGCTGGTAGGTCACTAGATTATCCATGATGGGGAGGATCATCCTTATATGCTCGGTTCTTACTTTCCTTCCTCTACATCTTCTATCCAGTGCTGCTATCCCGATTATTTGTTTGAGGAGGATAGAGAGATATTCAGGGACTTTCTCTGGGCCTCTATGCAGGATAGCCATGGTATTCATCTACAAGCATGGAACACTATTTGCATGTCGATTTCTAAAGATAATCTTGGAATCCAGTCTCTATTAGTAAGGAGAGAGGCTCTAATCGCTAGGCATGCTACGCAATTTCTACTTGATCCGCACTATTTCTGAAGCTCTTTTATATGTGCTAGATACTATGACTGAACTCCTATGAATTTTCAGCCTTCCCGTAGGTATTCTTTCTTTTTGAAGGAGGTTTGTTGGTGTGCTCTAACTATCCTAAACAACATATCGTGGATGATTGGAGATGGCTCTGCGGTTGATGTTGTTCAAGATACATGAATTGCTGAGCTCCCCCTCTCTCGATGGCCTACTTTCATCAGCATTGGTGTTCCAAGCAGCATGAGGATTAATGATTTGATCTCTCAGGATCCCTCCTTTTGGCACACTCCCACGGTGATCCGCCTATTTGGTGAGGAGCTATCTCATCGGATACTTTCTATTCTGCTCATTTCGGAGCATACAGTCAACACCATATTATGACGGAGATCATGTCTTTATAGGGCTCCTACTAGGGACCTTATGAAGATTTATAGGCCACAACCTCAGTGTACGATGGATGCAGTGTGGATTTAGAAGCTCCCCATCCATCCCAGGGTTTAGCTCTTTGTATGAAAGCTTGTGTGGGATTGTCTTCCTACCTGTTCCCTACTCTGTAGAAGGGGACTATCCATCTAGACTATTTGCCTATTGTGTGGACAGAAGGAGGAGACTACAGACCATGCTATCTTCATCTACTCCAGAGCGAGACGGATCTGGCAGATGATGGGTTACTACTGCAGAGTGAATGATACAGGTTCTTGGTGGTTCTTTTTATGTGCGATCTTCGGAGGGGTAACCAGCAGAAGGGCACCCTTTGGGCTGCTACAGCCTATCAGATCTGGTTATCATGGAATCTGCTTATCTTCATTGATGATATTATCTCCTCCCATAGGATTGTGTGAAAAGTTATATCTTTATCGACAAAATTTGCACTCCATCGCAATGCTTTTGATTCCGATAGCTCTAGCCACTGGGGATACCCTGCTGCTCAGCAACGAACCGGTATACGATCTTCATCTCTTGGGAGATTCCCTTAGGGTTTGTTAAAATCAACTTCAATGAGAGTGTTTAGGGAAGATTAGCGGGTTCAGCTTTTATTATCCGAGGGATCGATGGAGTTTTGTTAGCGGTGGGAGGTCTTGGTATCCTAGAGTCCTCTGTCCCTTTGGTTGAGCTTTATGTAAATGGGCTGGTATTTCCTACGCTACTCGAATTCTTTATGTTCATAGTCTCCTTATCGAGGGGGACTCTCTTACTGTCATCCGATGGCTGCGGAAGGAAAGCTGCAATCACTTGAAAAAGATTTTATGGGAATAATCTTTCTTTCATTAAGATTGTTCGCTTTATAGAGTTTACAGCATATACAAATTCTACCAAACAGAAAATTAAATCATTGATTTTAGGAAGAAAATAATTCTAGGGAGAAAATAATTTCTCACAATTATTTTTCTCAAATATAAAGATTGACGACTAACTAATTAGAAGGAAATAATTCCTAACAATTACTTTTCTCAAATACAAAGATTGACAACTAACTAATTAGGAGGAAATAATTCATAACAATCACTTTCCTCAAATACGAAGATTCATAACTAATAATCTAATTTATAGCTGTACAAGATTATTTCCATATTAATTAGTTTTAATTTTTTAACACTTCTCCTCAAGCTGGTTTAAAGATATCTTTCATAGTCAGCTTGCCAACTAGAAAATCGAATTGCCTTTTGTGTAGTCCTTTGGTGAAGACATCAGCCACTTGTTTCTCGGCAAACTGACCCATTGTCGATCTTCTCTTTGATGAAATGCTTACCCACTTCCACATGTTTTGTGCGATCATAGAGAACTAGATTGTGAGCTATTGCAACTGCTGCCTTGTTGTCACAGTACAACTTCATAAGAGATGAATCTGTCGCTTTTAAAAATTTAAGACTTTTTAGATGTTTTAAACAGATTTGCTCAAGATGTGCAAGTGAGTGAAATTAACTAAGAAGCAATGCACAAGCAAATAAAGAGAGATAGAGAAAGAGAAAATATAGCACGGCAAACACAAGATAATTTTATAGTGGTTCGGTGCAACCAACACCTACGTCCACTCCCAAGATTCACTTGGGTCCACACTATAATCTCTCTAGATTACAGCCGAGTTGTTTTCCAAGCTCACAACTCAAACTTGTTGTTTTCCCGGTGAACAACGAACCCAGCTGGTTTTAACTCGGGCTTACCAGCACAAAACCCTACACGTTGTTTTTCACGGGCTCACAACTAACCCAACACAAGCACTCCGGCTTGCAACGAGGTATATCAACCTCCACTGATTCAATCCACTGATTGAATCAGCAAACAATTAGAATAAAAGTGTTTGAATAATGAAATGCTCCCCTTGAGCAAATATACAAATGAAGTATAAAATAAAGAGTTAGAAAAGCCTGATAGTATTGCAGATGGTAGTGGCTTTGGCTTTCTTCCTTCTTCTCTTTAACTCCTCTTGAAGTGTTGAATCACGCCTCAGCAAGATTCTTGACCGTTGAAGACTTTGGAGTTGAGATGAAGCTTTTTCTCCTTTTGAAAATCCTTCGATTTGATTTTGAAACGCTCTTGGATTTTCTTTTGACTTTTGTGGATTGAAGATCTGGAGCAGACGAAACTTCCTCTTTGATTTCACTCCTTTTGAATCACTCTCCTTTGAGCTAGAAGATTTTTCCAATATGCTCTGTTTTTCCCTCTTTTCAAAAGATATTCTTTTCTCTCTTTTTGATTTTCTTTGTTTTGATATGAAAAGAGCTCCTCTATTTATAGATTCTGCAAAAATATATCCGTTAGAGACAAGGAAAAATAGCCGTTATTCAAAAATCTTACCGTTGGGGCTGATGTGTCATCGTTAAAAATCGCGCCCAGATTTGCTGGAGTCGACTCATGCTTTTCCCGAGTCGGCTCGAGCTCGTTACCAAAAATAGAAATTTTAAAGGTTAGGGGTCGACTCGCCAAAATAAAGTGTCGACTCCTGAAAGTCGGGAGTCGACTCGAGAAAGGCTTGGGGTCGACTCGAGAAGTGCTCAGAAAAACACTTTCTGGTGTCTGAGCGGAGTCGACTCGCACAGTCAGGAGTCGGCTCGACAGAATCAGGGGTCGACTCGAGGGTCGACTCGACAAAATGTTCTGTACTGAGCGGAGTCGACTCTGAAACTCAGAGTCGGCTCCGGAACGTACAAAAATCAGAAACTTTCTGATTGACATTAAAATCGTTCCAGATTCATTTTAAAATTGTTTTGACTTGAATACAATAAAATGACATTTAGATTGATTCAAGACTTTCCAAAAAGATTGAATAAATGAATTAAAAATTTCTTTTCGAAAGTTTGAATATTGAGCTTAAAGTCCTTTCAAAATTGATTAAAGTTAAACTTGAGCATTTTTCATTTGAATAATCAAATTTTTGATAAATAAACTCATTACATCCTTTAATAAACTCAATGGCTTTTAGTAATCATCAAAATCAAAAGGATTGGATCATATAATTTTTCTATAATCTTCCAACAATCTCCCCCTTTTTGATGATGACAAAAATATTGAGTTTGTTCATGATTGATTAGTGAATTTTTTGTTTTCATAGCTTAGGCTCCCCCTTAATGAGGTAGCTCCCCCTATGAAACTTAATTAAATATCTCATTGTTTATTTCATTTATCATAATCATAGAACATATAAAATTCTCCCCCTTTTTTGTTATCAACAAAAAGGTAGAGAAGAGAGGAAATCATTCAAAGTATTCATAATAATTGAAATCAAAAGTAATACATCAAATTTCTCATTATTTCAAAATGAAAGCATAAAAAAACTTCAGTACAAAAGTAAACTTGAAACTCAAAAAGAGTTCCTTAAAAATTTCTTAGTAATTCTATTAATGATCAACAATTTTCATTCCTTCAGATTGAATCTAACATAATCTTTGAGCTTTTATCAACAAAGGTGCACGCACTGAATTTTGTCTTGAAGCTCGGCGTTGCACTTGGCATATGTCTCTCCATCTCCGCATATATCCTTAAGTTCTTCAAAATATTCTTTGAGATCACCACTTAAGGATGCCGAAGAAGAGCTGAGAGTGGACTCAATCTTAGAGATACGATCACAAGTGAATAAAGAGTTCTCTCAAATTCATAAATTTATTCTCAAAATCAGTTTTAAGTTTCAGATTATCTCAATTTGTAAGATTAAGTTGATTAACTGTTGATCTGAAAAACCAGAGAAGATGAAGACTGAGCACAAAAGAGGAACTGGGGCTGGAGCAGAGGCAGAAATCAAAGGAGCTCGGAGGTGCAGGTGAAGGATGTCTAACAGAGGGTCCTGCAGCCTCAGCATCTGTAGCTCTATCTTCTGTCACTCCTTTCCTTTCCCATTTCCATTCTTTTGATAAATCCCATCCGATGAATTGTTGCCATAAAAATCAGTGTGTCTTAGATTCTTCATAGGCTCATTATCAGAAATACAACACCTTGGCTTCGAAAAACTTGTAAGGATCATCCATAAGGCAGACTAGATTTCTTTTTCCCTCCACAATCTGCTATGTACCATAGATCATGCGGGAAGATTGATAGGCTTGCCTGTCACTATGGCATCCATTACAAAGACATCTCTCTCCGATACATAGTCAAATCTACCAGTTTAGGAAAGAGAATCCTACTGCAATATTGTGTAGTAATCTCAATTCTAAAGAACTGATTAGCAAATACCTCTTCAAATCCAACCACATCCCGGTTTAATAATCTAAAGCTGGGGCGCGGTCATCAGAAGAAAAGGTGGAAGGCCAGATAAGGGTAATTCCAACAATCTAGATAGAATCTCAGCAGTAACAGATAGCTCCTCTCACATTGCTAATAAGTCCATGATCTCCTCTAGACAGATTCTTGTAAAATTCCTTAACCAAGAGGGATAGGTCGGGCACTCTAGAGAACAAATTTTCTCCCAATCCCATCTCAATCAGCTGTCTCCCAACAAAAGCCCTCATTCTCAAATAATTCAAAATCCACCTTCCTACCAGTAGTAATGATCTACCGCTAGACGATCTACCTGGAGAGGAGTGGAGCAGGAGAAGCAGTCGGAGAAGTAGAGGATGAATCCGTAGAAGGCTCGCGGACGGGTCTCAACGGCCGCTTCCGCTTGATGCCGGCGCCACACTAGATCCTCTAGTTTTGGGTGCCATTGATGATTGGAGGTGTTAATCAGGGATTTTTTGGAGGGTTTGGAAAGTTTGGAGAGTTTGGAAGATTTGGAACGGGGTCGAATAAATAATCGACTGGGACCACGTCGAGTCGACTCGCGCAAAGAGTCGGCTCGCGACCCAGTCACAGAGCACAGACACGACTGAGTCGACTCGCGCAAGAGGGGTCGACCCGAGTTTCAGTTGAAACCGGGAGTCGACTCCGATACGCATCGAGTCGGCTCCGAGACCATTTCAGACCAAAAACATGAAATTTCTGAAATGTGTCCGGAATATGATCATTTGATAAATAATCATTGGATATGAGTGAATCAATTAGATATGAATTCTAGATAAGATTTCCTTAAGGATTGAGGATTTGAAAGAATCTAGATAATTTCCTTAGGGGTTTCAAATTCATTCTAAAGGATCACAAATACCTAACTCTCCTCTAAGATAACAGAATCTCTCTTCATTTAAAGGTTTAGTGAATATGTCAGCTAATTGTTCTTCAGTGTTAACATAATCAAGACATATTTCATTATTTGCTACATGTTCTCTTATAAAATGATATCTGATTTCTATGTGTTTAGTTCTTGAATGTTGAATTGGATTCTTTGTTAGATTAATTGCACTAGTGTTATCACATCTTATGGGTGTTTTATCAAGTGTGATACCATAGTCTTCAAGTTGTCGCTTAATCCATAGGATTTGCGCACAGCAACTTCCAGCTGCTACATATTCAGCTTCAGTAGTTGATAATGCAACTGAATTTTGCTTTTTGCTAAACCATGTGATTAAGTTACTTCCTAAGAAATGGCATGCACCACTTGTGCTTTTTCTATCTAGTTTGCATCCAGCATAATCAGAATCCGAATATGCAATTAGATTTAATGTGGAGTCTCTAGAATACCATAAACCTACATTTTTTGTTCCACTTACATATCTTAGTATTCTTTTAACAGCTATTAAATGTGATTCTTTAGGTTCAGATTGAAATCTAGCACATAAACATACTGAAAACATAATATCTGGTCTACTTGCTGTTAAATAAAGAAGGGATCCGATTATACCTCGATAATACTTTTGGTCAACCTTTTTACCTTCTTCATCTTTGTCCAGCTTGCATGAAGGACTCATTGGAGTTCCGAGGGGTTTCATTGATTCCATACCAAACTTTTTAGTATTCTCTTGTGTATTTTGTTTGGTTGATGAAGATTCCCTCTTTGCTTTGTTTGGGAGTCCAAGGAAGAAGTTGAGTTCTCCCATCATGCTCATCTCGAATTCTCCCTGCATCAACTTTGCAAATTCTTGACAAAGAGAATCGTTAGTAGCACCAAAAATAATGTCATCTACGTATATTTGTACTACAAGTAAATCTTTACTTTTTCTTTTCAAAAACAAGTTTTATCAACATTTCCTCTTGTAAAATCATTTTCTATTAAGAATTTACTTAACCTATCATACCAAGCTCTAGGTGCTTGTTTCAAACCATATAAAGCTTTGTGCAATTTAAAAACGTGATTTGAAAATTCGTGATCTTCAAAACCTGGTGGTTGTTCTACATAAACTTCTTCATTTATAAATCCATTTAAAAATGCGCTTTTTACATCCATTTGAAATAAGTTAAAATTCATATGACATGCAAATGCAAGTAATAGCCTAATGGCTTCTAATCTAGCTACAGGCGCAAAGGTTTCATCAAAATCAATACCTTCCTCTTGATTATATCCTTTAGCAACCAATCTAGCTTTGTTTCTAATTACTATGCCATTTTCATCTAGTTTATTTCTAAAAACCCATTTTGATCCTATTACTGAATGATTTTTAGGTCTTTCAACTAAAGTCCAAACATTATTTCTTGTAAATTGATTTAGTTCTTCTTGCATTGCTAACATCCAATTATTATCTTTTTCAGCTTCTTCTATAGTTTTGGTTCAATTTGTGATACAAATGCAAGATGATTACTAATATTTCTCATATATGATCTAGTTCTTATTCCTTGAGATGGATCGCCTATAATCAATTCCTTGGGATGACTATGAGCATATCTCCAGTCTCTTGGAAGATCTGTATCATTATGATCAATATTGACATCATCGTCCTTATGTGAATCATCATCTTTAGCTTCTTGCTCATGATCAGAAGATACTTCAATATTAAGTTTTTCAAGATCTTTTTCAATTATGTTTGTATCTTCCTCATCATCAAGCTTTTCAGAACTAGATGCTAAAGACTCATCGAAAACTATATGAATGGATTCTTCAACTACTAAGGTTTTCTTGTTAAATACTCTATAAGCTTTACTAGTTGTTGAATATCCTAAAAAGATTCCTTCATCAGATTTAGCATCAAATTTTCCTAAATTGTTTTTACCATTATTATGAATAAAACATTTACATCCAAATGCATGAAAGTATTTTATATTTGGTTTTCTTTCATTCCATAATTCATAAGGTGTTTTCTTTAAGATTGGTCTTATTAGGGCTCGATTTAAGATGTAGCATGCTGTGTTAATAGCTTCCGCCCAAAAGTACTTTGGTAGGTTACTTTCGCATAGCATGGTACGGGCCATGTCTTCTAGAGTCCTATTTTTCCTTTCAACTACACCATTTTGCTGTGGAGTCCTAGGGGCTGAAAAATTATGATTAATTCCATTTTCAGAACAAAAACTTTCAAATAAGTGATTTTCAAATTCTGTTCCATGATCACTTCTTAGAGATACTATAGTAGTGTTTTTCTCATTTGTGACTTTCTTGAAGAATTTCAGGAATATCGAGAAAGTCTCATCTTTGTGAGCTAAAAACATTACCCAAGTATATCTAGAATAATCATCTACAATCACTAGACCATATTTCTTTCCTCCTAGACTTGTGGTTCTAGTTGGTCCGAAAAGATCCATGTGAAGTAGCTCTAGTGCCCTAGAAGTTGAAACAATGTTTTTAGATTTGAAAGAACTTCTAGTTTGTTTTCCAAATTGACATGCATCACATATTTTATTATTTTCAAAATCTAGTTTAGGTAATCCTTTAACTAAATCCATTTTAATTAGTTTTGAAATAAGGTGTGTGCTTGCATGACCTAATCTACGATGCCACAACCAACTAATTTCATTTATGTTAGCATTGTCAGCAATTAAGCAATGATCACTCAAAGATAATTTTTCTAATCAACCAAGTAAACATTGCCATGTCTATAACCAGTAAATACAATGCTATCATCAATAGAATTAGTTACAGTGCATACAGAAGATTTAAATGAAACATTAAAGTTTTTATCACATAATTGACTTATACTTATTAGATTATGCTTCAAACCATCAACATAAAGTACATTATCAATAAATAGATGGAGTTATACGGACTTTACCAAGGCCCATAATTTGACCTTTACCGTTATCGCCAAACGTAACAACTCCACCTTTCTTTTCTTCTAGGGTGATGAATTCATCTTTGTCACCCGTCATATGTCTTGAGCAGCCACTATCAAGGTACCACTTTTTCTTTGATCTTTTGGCTACAAGACATTCCTGCAACATAATTTAAACTTTATGTTTAGGTACCCAAGCTTTCTTGGGTCCTTCATGGTTAGCAGCAACAAAATTGTTCCTTTCGGAACCCATATTTTCTTTGCTTTAACATTTAACTTGTTGTTATTATTTAATGTTTTGCATTCAAATGATTTATGACCTTTTTCATTGCATTTGAAACAAGTTATATTACTTTGGTTGGCTTTTACAAAAATATTCTTTAAAGATTTTTGTTTCCTTAATGTGTTATACCCTAAACCTGCTTTGTCAAAAACAGCTTTTTGACTATCTAAGATCATGTTAAGTTTAGTTGAACTTAAGGTGAATTTCTCAACAATGTCTTTATATTTTTTAACATCTTTCTTAAGAGAGTCATTTTCTTTAACTTGCTGTTCTTTTTCTAAAGCTAAAGTTTCTAATTGATCTTTTAAATCTTTTGTTGAGTTTTTAGTTTCAGATTTTAACAAATCTATTTCTTGATTAAGATTATCTCTTTCTTTGCTAAGTTCTTCTTTTTCATTAGTTAAGTTCTTAACTTCTAAAGCTAATTCATTTTTACTTTTAGCTAAGCTAATATTGTCATTTTTCAAAAACTTATACTTCTTTTTCAAGGATTTAAAATCAATCATAAGTTCATTGAAAGCCTCAAACATTTCATCAAATGTAAATTCATCATTTGAGTTTTCAGAACTTACCTCATTGTCGTTGTCGTCGTTGTTGGCCATGAAGCAGATATTAGCAACTTCTTTTTGTTCTTCTTCTTCGGAAGAAGACTCTTCACTATCAGTCCAAGTTGCCATGTAGGCCTTTTTCTTTTTCTTGTAGGCCTTCTTAAGTAAAGGACAGTCATATCTAAAATGCCCTGGCTTTTTACATTCATAGCAACTAAGGGCTCTTTCTCTTTGTCCTTTTCCTTTTTCTTATCCTTTTCTTTTTCTCCTTCCATTTTTGAAACAAATCTCTTTTTGGAAGGGCCTCCTTCTTTGCATAAATTTCTTGAATTTCCTTGCAAGGAGGGTTTCTCATCATCATCATCATCTTTCATCTGCTGCTGCTTTCCTTTTCCGCAGCTTGAGGGCGATGTTCTTCTTCTTTCTTGACTCATCCTCATTGACATGTTGTTTAACTTGAAGCTCATGAGTCATCAGCGAACCAAGAAGCTCTTCCAATGGTAGGATTCAGATCTTTGGCTTCTTGTATGGCGGTCACCTTGGCTTCCCAAGTCCTTGGAAGTGACCTAAGGATTTTGCGAACAAGCTCAGAGTTAGTATAAACTTTTCCAAGACTTTTTAAACCATTCACAATATCAGTGAATCTAGTGAACATGCATGTGATGGTTTCATTTTGTTCCATAGTAAATAATTCATATTTATGAACCAAAATATTTATCTTTGATTCTTTTACTTGGTTTGTTCCTTCATGAGTTATTTCCAACCTATCCCAAATTTCTTTTGCGGAATTACATGTTGAGATTCGGTTGAATTCATTTGAGTCTAAGGAACAATATAAAATATTAATGGCCTTAGCATTTAGTTGTGCCATTCTCCTATCATTATCATTCCAATCCCTTTCGGGTTTAGGAACAATAGTGCCATCAATAAGGTGTGTGGGTGTACTAGGTCCATTTATTATTACTCCCCACAATTCATAGTCCGAAGCTTGAATGAATATTCTCATTCTAGCTTTCCAATATGAATAGTTGGTTCCATTAAATAAAGGAGGTCGATTCGTAGAATGACCTTCAGCAAAACATGAACCACTTTGTGTTGCCATAAGGATCTTTAGCCCTTGATCGTGAGATCAAATTCTAAATGAGCACTTGCTCTGATACCAATTGTTGGCCCAGATGGCAACCCAAGAGGGGGGGGGGTGAATTGGGTTCTTAAAAATTTAAGACTTTTTAGATGTTTTAAACAGATTTGCTCAAGATGTGCAAGTGAGTGAAATTAACTAAGAAGCAATGCACAAGCAATAAAGAGAGATAGAGAGAGAGAAAATATAGCACGGCAAACACAAGATAATTTTATAGTGGTTCGGTGCAACCAACACCTACGTCCACTCCCAAGATTCACTTGGGTCCACACTATAATCTCTCTAGATTACAGCCGAGTTGTTTTCCAAGCTCACAACTCAAACTTGTTGTTTTCCGGGTGAACAACGAACCCAGCTGGTTTTAACTCGGGCTTACCAGCACAAAACCCTACACGTTGTTTTTCACGGGCTCACAACTAACCCAACACAAGCACTCCGGCTTGCAACGAGGTATATCAACCTCCACTGATTCAATCCACTGATTGAATCAGCAAACAATTAGAATAAAAAGTGTTTAATAATGAAATGCTCCCCTTGAGCAAATATACAAATGAAGTATAAAATAAAAGTTAGAAAAGCCTGATAGTATTGCAGATGGTAGTGGCTTTGGCTTTCTTCCTTCTTCTCTTTAACTCCTCTTGAAGTGTTGAATCAGCCTCAGCAAGATTCTTGACCGTTGAAGACTTTGGAGTTGAGATGAAGCTTTTTCTCCTTTTGAAAATCCTTCGATTTGATTTTGAAATGCTCTTGGATTTTCTTTTGACTTTGTGGATTGAAGATCTGGAGCAGACGAAACTTCCTCTTGGATTTCACTCCTTTTGAATCACTCTACTTTGAGCTAGAAGATTTTTCCAATATGCTCTGTTTTTCCCTCTTTTCAAAAGATATTCTTTTCTCTCTTTTTGATTTTCTATTGTTTGATTTGAAAAGAGCTCCTCTATTTATAGATTCTGCAAAAATATATCCGTTAGAGACAAGGAAAAATAGCCGTTATTCAAAAATCTTACCGTTGGAGCTGATGTGTCATCGTTAAAAATCGCGCCCAGATTTGCTGGAGTCGACTCATGCTTTGGGAGTCGGCTCGAGCTCGTTACCAAAAATAGAAATTTTAAAGGTTAGGGGTCGACTCGCGAAAATAAAGTGTCGACTCCTGAAAGTCGGGAGTCGACTCGAGAAAGGCTTGGGGTCGACTCGAAGTGCTCAAAAAACACTTTCTGGTGTCTGAGCGGAGTCGACTCGCACAGTCAGGAGTCGGCTCGACAGAATCAGGGGTCGACTCGAAAACCAAGGGTCGACTCGACAAAATGCAGTCTGTACTGAGCGGAGTCGACTCTGAAACTCAGAGTCGGCTCCGGAACGATACAAAAATCAGAAACTTTTCTGATTGACATTAAAATCGTCCCAGATAAATTTTAATATTGTTTTGACTTGAATACAATAAATGACATTAAGCATGGATTCAAGACATGTTTCAAGAATTCACACATTGAATTATAATGTGTAAAAATTCCTTTTTGAAATCTTTTAATATAGAGCTTAAACTCCTTTTTCAAAGATTCAAAACTCATTAAATTAACCATTGATAGTCATTCCTTTCAATTTGAATAAGCTCAAGGTTTTTGATAAATAAACACATTGTATCTTTAAGGTACTCATGGCTTTTGAAAATCATCAAAATCAATAAAGTTGGGGCAATTATGTTTCAATAATTTCTCAACAATCAGCCACTTGTTTCTCGGTAGGAATATAAGATATACAAACTGACCCATTGTCGATCTTCTCTTTGATGAAATGCTTACCCACTTCCACATGTTTTGTGCGATCATAGAGAACTAGATTGTGAGCTATTGCAACTGCTGCCTTGTTGTCACAGTACAACTTCATAAGAGATGAATCTGTCGCTTTTAATTCTTTCAGTAATCTTCTTATCCACATAATCTCACAAATATCATGAGCTACAGCTCTAAATTTAGCCTCAGCACTACTCCTTGCAACCACGTTCTATTTTTTACTTCACCATGCAACCAAGTTGCCACCTACAAATGAACAATATCCAGAAGTAGACCTATGATCTACTATGCTTCCAGCCCAGTCTGCATTAGTATAGGCTTTAACTTGCAGGT
Organism: Calamus simplicifolius; assembly: GCA_900491605.1. Lineage (NCBI taxonomy): Eukaryota > Viridiplantae > Streptophyta > Magnoliopsida > Arecales > Arecaceae > Calamus > Calamus simplicifolius. Next base: position 57,346 of record UESW01003862.1, read on the forward strand.
GTCCTCTTGACTTAAAAATAAGTCCTTTATCCGGCGTCCCTTTAAATACCTTAGGATCCTGTAAATAGCTTCAAAATATTCTGACCCTAGTGCATGCATAAACTAACTAACCATACTTACAAAGAATGCTATGTCTGAACGTATGTGAGATAGATAAATCAACCTTCCAACAAGTCTTTGATATCTCTCTTGATCCTTCACATCCTCAGCTTTTGTAGGCTGCAGTTTTACATTAGGTTCTATAGGTATTTCTACAGGCTTACATCCTAACATACCTATCTCATCAAAGAGATCAAGAACATACTTTCGCTGATTTACAAAGATGCCTTCTTTGGATTTTGTAAACTCCATCCCAAGAAAGTACTTTAATAGGTCCTTGATCTCAAATTTCATAGCAATTTGCTTTTTAGCTTCTCTAGTTCATTATAATCATCACCAATTAGCACAATATCATCAACATACACAATTAAGATGGCTACTTTACCTTCATTTGAATGTTTGTAGAACATCGTGTGATCAGCTTGACTTTGAGTATAGCCATAATGCTTTATCACCTTGCCAAAGCATTCAAATCAAGCTCTAGGTGACTGCTTGAGTCCATATAAGGACTTCTTCAATTTGCACACTTTTTCAACTCCAAAACTTTCTTCAAAACCTGATGGTGGACTCATGTATATCTCCTCCACTAGATCTCTATTAAGAAAGGTATTTTTAACATCCAATTGATGTAAAGGCCAATTGGAGTTTACTGCAAGAGACAACAATACTCTAATTGAGTTTATTTTAGCTACTAGGGCAAAAGTCTCTTGATAGTCTATCCCATAGGTTTGGGCAAAACCTTTCGGCAGAAGCCTTGCTTTGTATCTCTCAACACTTCCATATACCTTACACTTTATTGTAAACACTCGTTTGCATCCTACAACGTTTTTCTTCTCTCTTGGCAACTCTATAATTTCTCAAGTACCATTATTCTTTAAGGCATTCATTTCCTGGAACATTGCTATAGTGCTTCCTGAATATTTTTAGGTACCACATGTTTTAAAATATTTGCAGCGAATGCTCTATGATTGTCAGAAAGGTTATGATATGAGATATACTTGGCGATGAGATGGTTAGTGCATGTTTTGATTTCCTTTCTAAGAGCAATGGGAAGATCAAGATCAAGGTTATGTTCAGAAACAACAAGAGCTGAATCTAAACCTGGTTCTGTTACAGTATTTTCTGGACAAGGATTCAAGTATAATGGTAGACACAAATCAATATTAAGAGAAGAAAAGTGTATAGAAGAGGGATTATCTGAGACATTTAGAAGACCTTCACCTAGGGCTTCTGGTTGACTGTGTGCTGGGATGATAAACTAGTCTTTACTTCTTCCAATGATCTATTTCTTTGAATAAACTACAGGCTCAAGAATGTTTCTATTTTTTTTCATTCGTAGTATTTCTTTTTTTGACAGACTAATTTCCTATTCGGATTCAATAGGCTTAGTTTCTCTATTTTTTATCTCCAAAGAAAGATCAAGGATTGTACTAGACAAGAGTTCAACAATTTTTCAAAAATTTGGTTCTACTAATTTCTCCCTCTGAATTAAATTTTTGGTAAAAAATGAGACATTTTCCATAAAGGAAACATCTATAGTGGTGTAAAAACATTTTGTAAAAGGATTAAAACATTTGTAACCCTTTTTATTATGAGCATATCTCACAAAAATACATTTTTCTGCTTTTGGGTCTAACTTAGATCTTGACCTTTTTGGAATATGCACATATGTTGTACATCCAAATATCCTCAAGAATAAATCAACATTGATTCTAGAATCTGGAAATACCTTTTTTAGCGAGACCAAAGGAGTGAAATACTGCAAAACTCTTGTTGGCATCCTGTTGATGAGATATAAAGCAGTTAGTATAGCATCCCCCCTTAAGTATTTTGGAACGTTCATGTAGAACATCATGGCTCGAGCTACTTCTAACAAGTGTTTGTTCTTACGTTCAGCTATTCCATTTTGTTTAGGAGTATCAGAACATGATGATTGATATAAAATTCCTTTTTCCTTTAAGAAACCTTCTAAAATTTTATTAAAGTACTCTATCCCATTATTAGACCTTAGAATACTGATTTTTGTTTGAAATTGGGTTTCAATCATTTTGTAAAACTCTTTAAAAATCCTTTCTACTTTAGATTTTTCTCGCATTAAGTACACCCAACAAAGACGTGTATGATCATCTATAAAGGTCACAAACCATTTTTTTCCTTAAATCGTTGTCACTTTCAAAGGTTCCCAAACATCACCGTGAAAAAGATAAAATGGTTTGGATGCATGGTATGGTTTTGGAACGTAAGATTTACGTTGGCTCTTTACCAATAAACAACTTTCACATTGAAATGATAGAGGGTCAATCTTTTGAAATAACATAGGAAACACATGTTTTAAATAAGAGAAACTAGGGTGGCCTAATCTGCAATGCCAAACCATTATTTGATCACGAATAAAAAGGGAACTAATACTACTTAATCCTTGAGCTATTTTATTACTAGGTAATTGATCCTTGAAATAATAGAGACCATCGATCATCCTAGCACTACCAATCATCTTTCCCAAGCTCCGGTCCTGAAAGATACAATGGGAATCATAGAAGACAACACAATAATTAGAATCTCTAGATAATTTGCTAACAGATAAGAGATTACAAGCAAACTTAGGAACATGAAAAACAAATTTAAGATCTATTCCCTTAGAGATTTTTATTTGGCCTTTCCCTGCAATTGGTGCAAAGTTACCATCTGCTATCCTAACCTTTTTATGCTCAGGACATGGTGAATAGGATTCAAACATATTTGAGGAATTGGTCATATGGTCAGATGCTTCAAAATCGATAATCCATGGAATAAATTTAAAATGATAGGATAGAGCCACAGAAACACTAGGAATACCGAATGTCGAGTTGGATTTCAATAGAGCAAGGAGATGCTCCATTTGCTTCTTGGTGAAGGAGTTGGTGTCTGCCTCATTAGTAGTAGGGATAGACCTGTCAGTTTTGCACTAAAAAATAGGAGTAGATGCTTTGTTATGGCCTTCATCCATAGTATACAAGGCTGAACCTTCAACAGCACTTCCAGGTCCCTTCTTGCCCAACATCACATTCTTCCAACTTTTCTCTCTCCTAACTTTTGAAAAAGTACACCAATTAAAGGTAGGGGTTGTCTTCCAATAATTCTCCCCCTCACCTCATCAAACTCGACATTAAGACCAGCCAAAAACATAAAAATTCGACTGTCCTCCATTGTCTTTTTATGATGACATGCATTCTCGGTAGATTTCCACTCATGAGTGTTGAAGAGATTAAGGTTTTGCCAAATCTGCTTCAAGCAATGGAAGTACTTTGTGACGTTGTCCTTCCCTTGTCGTATCTCACTTAGTTTGAGGGTTAACTCAAAAATTTGTGATTGATTTCCTAGGTCAAAATACATTTGATTTATATTCTCCTAAAGCTCTTGTGCTGTTGGATAGTTCATGTAATTAGAGCTAATGTCTTCTTCCATAGAATTCACAAGCCATGTCATCACCATGAAATTCTCAGCATCCCATGTAGTATAACTTGGATCATCCATTGCAAGAGCTTTCTTTTCATCTATCAAGTAGCCTATCATTCCACGTCCTTTGATGTACATCCGGACTAATTGAGACCATCTCAGAAAATTATTACCATTCAAGCGAATTATGGTGATCTGGACAGAGTGAGATTCCATGGTGGCAGTACGGATTTTTGAAGAATTAGTGGGATTGGGATCATGCAGAGAAGATTGGGGAATAGTAGTGGACTCGTTTGAAGTTTCAGATATGGTTTCAGAAAGCACGAACAGAATGAACGAGAGAAAGAAGAAGGGTTTTGGCAAGCAATTTGTTGGCTCTGATATCAACTTGAAAAAGATTTTACGGTAATAATCTTTCTTTCATTAAGATTGTTCTCTCTATAGAGTTTACATCATTTACAAATCCTACCAAACATGAAATTAAATCACTGATTTTACGGAGGAAATAATTCCTTACAATTACTTTCCTCAAATACAAAGATTGTCACTAACTAATTAAGAGGAAATAATTCCTAACAATTCCTTTCCTCAAATACAAATATTGACAACTAACTTACTTTCCTCAAATTCAAAGATTGACAACTAATAATCAAATTTATAGCTGTACAAGATTATTTCCATATTAGTTTTGATTTTCAACACAATCAAGTTCTCATCAATCCACTGCTCCACGACATCTGGTCTATCATTCGGGAAGAGTTCAGATCCATTGTGTCTATTAGAAAGTCAATTTTGTGGTTGACTGGATGGCGGCATCTATGACCCATCATGCTTGCTTTTGAATTTGGAAACAGAAAGACCCTTGTCCTTTTGTATTTAAACAAATTATGTTTCCTAATCTATCAAGGTTGACCGCACCAAAATAGTATGATCACCCGCTTGTACCAAAAAATAAATAAATAAAATTAAAAAGCTACTACATTTGTACAATGGTATCCTAATTACATGTCATAAAAGGTGGGGAGATTTTTCACAGCTAATAGCCGATTATAAACATCAATATGCTTATGATTCCATTCTGAGCAATTTATGCAACATTGATAACAAGTATAGTTCTCTTGCAAAAGATCAGATTGTTTTGATATCATTATCAGCACACTGCATCGTAGCAAATCTATTAGTCATTAACATTATCGTTTCATGTAAAAATATTTATCATATAAACTACAACTCAAGATCTACTTTGGGGTGCTCAGGGTCTTTGAATAACTTATTTTTCATTCTTAGCAAAACTTTTGCTGCCACCAATTTGTGATGTCATTTCAACTTAGATCTATCTAACATATAGGACTTATTATGTGAGGGTTTCGAATTATGTTTATATTTAAAAAATTATTTTAAAAAAATATTTCAACTAATTCTTTAGTCTATATTTTTAAATCAATTGTTTCTTTAAAATTTAGAAAAAACAATCTTATACGTATCTTTTATTTTATCTTATTTTTAATTTTAAATATAAAAATAATAATTTTAAATTATAAATTTTAATAACAAAATTAAAATATTATATAAATCTATATTTCTATTTACCTTATTGATCAAATTAACATCCGTGCACTGACGCACACCTATTATAATACAGTAAAACTAAGAAGTTTATCAAACCTTATCTTCTATTGTAGCATGTTCAATTCTATGTAATATTATTTAATGCATGCTAATTTTTTTTCTTTTCCTATATTAATCCCATATCTTCTTTCTTCTTGTATTAATATTGTATATTATTTTATTATTTATATTTAAATAGAGGTATAGAAATCGTTTCAATAGCTAAAATTTTTATATAAAAACTTCATAAAAAAATTATCCAATGAGAATGTTCTGTTAATTAGTATCAACCTATCCTCAAAAAATTTTATTTTATTTTAATTATAAATTTTACTTTTTAAATTTAGTATCTTTTTTTAGTTTTATATTTTTTTTAAAAGCATTCTTATCTCTTTTATATTAAAAAGTTTTATTCCTCTTTCAACTCTAGAAAAGACTCCCAATGTGATGGTATTGTTTCTATTAAAAGATTTTTTTAGCATGTATGGTTCAAATAATACATGACTCATGATGATCTACTTAAATTTAATATATATATATTTTTTTCTAATATAATAAAAAATAAAAATAATAGATATTATTAAAATTTTTATTTTATTTTATTTTATTTTTATAATTAAATCCAAGCATCATGCATCGTACGCGCTAATGCAGTAAGCTTGATAAGGCTTGCTTTCTTTCTGCCCGCATTGCTCTCTTTGCCACGTGTTCGGTCTTCTTTACTACTTTTTATTATAAATTTTTTAATATATTTCAACTAATAAAACCATAAACGAGCTCTATAAATATTTCTACGAAACTTATTTCATTATATTTTACTATTTATTTTATATCTATTCTTTTTTATTTTAAAATATAAATCACATCAGTCGACGTGTATAATTTTGAAATTCAAATGACGATATTGCCAATACTTCGAACGGGCTTATTTTCTCCCATGCGTCTGCGTTCTTATAAATTATAATAAAGCCAAGCTGCAAGATATTCTCACCCATACGAAAAAACTTTCATTCCCAGTATACTGATATCAAAATTGCAATTTTGTAGCATCCCTTTTGATAGTTTTGATGGCGCTATTATAAAAACGACGTGACAATATCAACCAGTCCGGCGTCGTGCAGTGCGGTCGACGTTCCATCTCCCCCCTCGCCTTCCGCCACGGCGGCCACGCTCAAGGCACTTCAACTCTTTAATCGCAACGGTCGAAACCCCTTCGACTTTCCTTTCTAATTCCAGTGAAAAATTAGGGGGCGGAAACACAAAAAAAAGCTAGGGTTAGGGTTGAAGACATCCTCAAATATCAAAATTCTTATCGTCTTCATTGGCCATCGTCGTCGAGATAAGCACGAACCAGAAGAACGGTTGCAGGGCTTCCACGATGGAATCGCTGTCGCAGGAGATGGACGGCTTCGAAGCCTTTTCCGGCGACCTCGAGCGCCTCTCCACGAAGGATCTCGTCTTCTTCTTGGAGACCTCGTTCCGGAAGGCGGAATACGAGAAGGTGGCGATGATTCTGAGTTCGCGGGAGAAATCCCTTAAGGCCGAGATCGAGAGGATGAGGGCGTGCGGAGACGGCGTCCTGGATGCGAAATATAAGAGCTTGCATGCCCAGGTGGAGGCCGCCGGAAAGAAGTGCCTGGAATTGGAAGAGAAGTTAAAAGAAGGAGAGGTGGGGATTCGAAGAAGAATCACCGAGCTAGAGCAGAAGTTTTGCGAGGAGAAGGAGAGGTCAGAGGTCGAGAAGCTCCTCGCAAGTGAGGCTCTTCGGAAGTCGAAGAGGAATTGTGCAAGGCTCGAAACGCAGTTAACCAGAATCAAGGAAGACCTGGGGGTAGTGCAAAGGAGGGAACAGGGGGCTTTAGAAAGAATCGATGCTTTATCAGCGGAGCTTAAGAAGGAGAAAGAGATGAAGGAAGAGTCTGCCGCGCTTGAGGCAGCGAACAGGGACCTTGAGTGCGCGAAGAGAAGGGCAGAGGATGAGAGGGATGAATGGAAGAAGAAGTTTGGAGAGTTGCAAGTCAGGGCTTTGCGTCTGGTCGAAGATAATTCTGGTATAACGGAGGGGAAAAAATGGGCAGAGAAAGAGAAGCGGGAAAAAACAATCGGAGGAGCACAAGCGTCGAGTGGGTTCTGCAAGAAAGGAGGTTCCTTTCATGCAGATCATGGCAGAGGCGCCTTTAGAGAGGTTCATTGTTATCGCTGATAGCAGCGACAGTGATGAAGAAATGAGGACCACTGGCAACACTTTGACGAAGAGTACCGAGAAGATGGATTCTGACGGGAAAAAAGTTGAAGCATTGGACTGTGAGAATAGACAGTGCCAGGAGAATTACTTGCGCTCCTCATCTTCCAAAAGGAGGCCTGCTTCCGAAATGCTGGCCCAAAAGGATGATGATAAGGATGATAATGGCGGCAATGATGAGGACGATGATAGGTTTCCTATTGGTAAACTTAAAAGAAAGAGACTTGAAGGAGAGAAGAAAGGAAATGAAATGCTTGATCTTTCTTCTTGTTACGAAAAAAGTCAAGGAAACCTGGCCACTTTAAGAAATTCTTCATGTTCAATCCAACAATATGAAGGAACAAATGGTAAGCAGAAGGAAACTCCTATTACAAAGCTAAAGAATAAAGTTTTGCTAGATTTTGCTAAGAATCATGAAACTATGAACTGGGACTGTGAGGAAGATATGCTTTCTTCAATTCTAAAAGATTTCAAGCTCTGCATAGAAGCTGTTTGTGCTATATATCGTCAATCAGTCAAGGAATCAGTAAAGAAAAAACGATATCCCAACAGGGGATTTTGCACTTTTGATGCATACAAGTATGATCATTATGTTAAAAGTTTGATTCTTTTCATATTCTTTCTTAATAGAATTGTGCAATACTTTTGGATGTGCTTGCTGCCTCTAGTGTGATTATAATAGCAAATATCAAATCATTTGTTTGCTGAGCCTAATTAATGAGCAGTTTTAGTTTCTACTCTAAAGTCTTAAATTTCTTAGTTCTTTTTAGTATTACAGTTTCAGCATAAATTGAAAGGTTTACTTTTACCATGATGTAGAGAGTTAATTCACAACCATGTATTACTAGAGATAGAATTGATGTGGCTTTACAATGTACAATAGTTCACCCCACGTTACTTGGTCATTTGATCATAATGATTTATTTAAAGGCAACCTTTGCCATGATGTCCCCATCAAAGGCCTTTCTTGATATAAATTTCTTGATAACTCTTTGGAACATAATGTCGAATTTGTAAATTGGACATTTTGTTGCATACTATTTTATTCTGATATAGGCATGTATTAGCTGTTTATTCATGTCATGCCTCAAGATATAACTATGAGCCATTAAAATTCTTCCTTTTATATGATTTAGAATGCATTGTTTACTTAGACTGAGTCAATTGTGAATTCTATGATTTAAATATTAAGGGCATATCTATTCATTACAACAGTGCGCAGAAAACTGAAACTAAATAAGAAAGATATGACTTATCATATTTTCATGAACCTCTAAGTTTACTGGACATGTTGTGCATCTTGCTATGTGTTCCTACACCAGACACTTTATGATGTACTGATATATTTTCATTTTGATAGTGGCTGGCTGATGCCAAATGGTTGGAATAGGGTTTGATGGTTATGGTTAATATTTTGACAGTGACCAACACTAGCTTACTAAGTGACACAAATTATTTTTGCATGTCATTTCTTGTCCATTTTATTGCCAAAGATAATAGGTAGAGGAACTATGAAGGAAGGCCTTTGGTCATTTAATTTTTAATGTTAGGGTGTAGAAGATTGATTTGCCAATGAACTATAGGATGAGGGGCAAAAAGATGAGCATGAGGGTCCACCAATTATTTAAAGATGCTTGTTATTCATTTACGATGACTATCATCAGTTCTCGTGGTTAGAAGCTTCATGCTGATAATGAATGTTACTTGCTAGTCTAACAAAGAACAACAATGAAATGACCTTTTGAATGATATCCACAACAAGAGAAAGGGTTGTATAACTTGTTAATTGACAGAAATATGAGAATATAGTCTTGCAAGAGATGGTGGTTGAGCTCAATAAGAAACTTAACCACATTTATAGTTTAACCACTTGGTTTGACAATGCCTTTTTTTCAAACTAGAATGATACATCTAGGTAAGATATTTTATGAGCATATGTTTTCATGTGATATTAAGTTGACTACAGTGGCATGATTGTTTGACCTTCCATCTAAAAGGCTTATGCTATCCAAAAGGATGGTATGTTCACCCTCACGGGAAATGAGGAGTTTTCCAAGTTAAGGGGATGAAACGGTTGTTAACCATCCAACATTAGAAGGAAGTTTTGATGAATTTTGGACTGGATTTTGTGTTCTCCTAGTGTTGCAAAAAGGTGCCTAGTTAGATTGGCTTTATAACTAGAAGATTGATAGGTTCTGTAACAGGATGATCATTGGAGGTTAACCCCTAGGGATCTTGTCTTCTCATGCTTTTGATGCTAATTTTCGATGAAACATAATGTCAGATATGTGGATTTGACTTGTTAACAAGACATCAATTTTAGATTTCCTTTGCCTATATCGGATTTGTGCTTGGCATGGTTCACCGTCTCGGTATTTAGGGGCATACTGGTAAAATTCTAACATTTTGTCGGTATGCTTGGTATGCTTAGTATTAGAACATACTGAGTGTTGGTTTGTCCCTCTATACCGGTATTAGTACAATATCGGTATGGTATGGTATGCCTGTTATGGCATACGAGGGTGCTTGGTATGTTGAATAAAAGATCGTTATAAGACTAATCTAAAGAGTTGTTACGAAATTCATTTCGGAAAGTGACCCAAACTTGTTTTGTTAATTACTATTTTTCAATCTTGGCAACAGAAAAGCTTAGAAATAAGTTCAGTGAAAAAACAAAAGTTGTTCACTGAATATGCATGTCTGCTGAAAAAATTGAAAACAATTTGAATGTTGGAGAAATCATACCTTTTCTGCTTCTATTTGCCAGTGAAAAACTTATTATGATGTGCTCCATCATGACCATGCTACCTTGCAAAATCACAAAATCCATGCACTTGGTCATCTCTGGTATTTAAGTAAAAACCTACTGTTCATAGAGCAACTTTGCATTGAATTGAATGCAACCCTGCATGCCTGCATAAATTTGTTAAGTAGAGAGGATGCAGGGATGTTGGATTAGTATGGTAGAATGAAAACCAAGGATGATAACATGGGAATGTTATTAAAAAAATTTCATTAGGAAGTTAAGTAGTTGCACTTAGCCTCTGTTTGGATGGAGAGAAAATTAGGGAGGAAAGAAAACTAGAGAAAAAAATAAAAAAAAAAGTGGTGGGCCCCACGTAAAAGTTTTCTCTCCGAAATCACCTCAAAAGTGCTCTTTCATTTTTTTTTCATTCCAATATTGACCCTTTCAAAAAAAAAAAACAACTGATGCTTTTTTTAATCATTTATAATAAGGATATTATTGTCATTATAAATTATCAACTTTTCTTTCTTTTCTATTTTTCTCCTACTCATCCAAACAAAAGGAGAGAAAATATTTTTTCCACTTTTCTCTTCCCTCCATTTTCTCTCCTCCTGTTTTATTTTTTTCCTAGTTTTCTCTCCATCCAAACAGAGCATTAGTAAAGATTGGACCAAGTGTTCACGCGTGCTGAACGCCCTATCATGAAAGTGAGTGTTGGGGTGGGAGGCTTAGATTTGTTTTGGAGGCAGAAGAAGGCTTTTTTTTTTGGTACTGTTTCTTACCTTTCATCTGCCATTGCTTTGATAAGACGAGGCTTGTTTGCGATGTGTGTGGACCTGTAGATCATATTATTTCTTACCGTGGCTGGCCTGAACATGGAAATGAATATGGTTTTTAATAGTTGACAGCACTTCAAAATTGAAGACATGTTTAATGTTTGTAAGCATAGAAACTGTGCACATCAACTTTCTGAGACAATTTTAACACAAAACCAGATGACTAAGTTATTTTTTTGGAATTTAATAATCTAGACACTTTGTGAAAGTTTGACTCTAAACTAAGCAAAATGGGGAGAAGGGGTTTATGTAGCCAAACCCAACTAGTTTGGGAGTAGGGATTGGTTGTTGTTGCTGTTGTGATGACCTAGTCACTTTGTGTTGGGATGGGCTTATTTAGTGCATTTGGTTACTTGATTAGGTTTCTCTCATGGCATGCAGCCTTTGTCTTTTCTTGTATGGCACTTATAGAACGTAAATAATATTGTTTCAGGGCAACAAAGATGGCAGAGTTTCTTTTGAATGGTGATCCACATGGCCCGTCAAAGAAGTCTGTTGAGGAGTTAAAGAAGCATGATCCTCAGGGGCTCCACTACTGCTGCAAACTGGCTGCCTATTACTCTGAACAGCTATTTGAGATCTACAAGAACAAAGAGGATCCCTATTTCCTTCCACACTAATAAAACAAACAATCAGTCTGATTGTTGTTTTCACTTGAAAGCAGGTTGTTTTCCCGTTTCCCCTTTTTGCATTCTAGTAATCATTCATGTGAGTGAAAACAGCTTGGACAAGAACAGCACTTCTGATTTTTCTGTTATATGCTGCTTTTATTACTTTTTGTCTGCATATATAAAATGACCATATGTAAATGTCAAACAGAACGGATACTGAATTTTGTTTTGGAAAGAGTATTTCATTTTAGTGTTAAGCAAAAGCGTTGACATAATACTAGTAGTTCAGTTGCTCCGTTGTAACCTGCAAATCATGAATTTGAAATATATATATATATATATATAATTCTATATATGGAGACAAGGCTGGACACATCTAATCTTCTCCAGACTCCTTAATGGCGGAAGCATCATGCAGCCCTTTATTTGTTTTTAGTACTGCTTTAGACAATGCTACAGCAGAACAATAATATATGCAGTTTTGTTTTGTTGCAAGATTATGCAATTCTTGGACAAAAACAAAAGGTTTAACGCATCAGTGGAAATCTTTGGTCTAACTAACAGTAAAGTTTTATGTTCCTACCTCTTTTGGATTATTTTAAATGCTTGCCAAGAATGAATCATTTGTATGGGTACCTTTATGACCAGTTGAAATGCAGGGACTTGAAGAAGAATACTTTCAGGTCACATGCTGTTTCTTCTTCTTGATTCCCCAGTTTGCGCTGTGTTACATGATATCTAACATTTAGTAATATTCAGCGGAAATTGCTTTTCCTTTATTATTGGTTAAAGTCCGTCTTTCTGGAGTTGTACATATTTTGTTCCCTAGAAGAAATAAATTTTGTTTGATATACAAATTATACCAGTATGATATCTTTTGCACGAAGAATTTCTTTACGGCTTAAGATAATATAATACTAGTCGAGAGGTGGACAGAGAGGATTGCAGATGTTGTTTGAAGCCTTGCGTCAACAGTTGATTACAGTGATTGTTCATTGGGGTCGTTGTAGCTGGTGCCTCTCCCAACACAAATCAACTTGCGAGTCATAACAAAAACTCTTTAGGTAATATTTCTTATATGTTTTATTTTTTCAGTTGAAATATACTGCTTAAGTACGTAACCTGGTGCTTTTAAGTCATGCTGGTCCTCTATGGTCTTAAGAGAGAAAATTATCGGCACCAAATGTGATGAACACCTTTTTTTTTTTTTGGTCGATGCAGTGTTAAATATTTAAGAACATTGAATCAATTGGAGGACGGGAAATTCTATTTGAACCGCCCAAATTGCTCTCCACATTCCCTCCCATCATTCCCCTCATTTTTTTTAAAAAAATTCTTAAACTATCCCCTTTTCTCTTCACATCCTTGTTCTGTCTCCTTCCTCCTTCCAGCGCCGTCCTCATCTCCTTTCCTCTTCAGTAACGCCTCCCTCACACACAGGCCCATCTCCTTTCCGTCTCCGGTACCGTCCGATGCCTTTCAGCTCTTTGGCATCGATCCTGATCGACCTTAGCGCCTTCCTTTCGGTACCGTTCGGTCAAATAGAACCAAATGGAGGATCTTTGTTCGGTCCTATTTGGTCGAACGAAGGGTCATGTTCAGTACATGACATGGCCATTCGGTCAAATAGGACTGAACAAAGGTCCTCCATTCGGTCCTGTTTGGAAGAACGGTGCTGGAAGGGAGGAAAGTGCTAGGGGCCAGAGAGAAGAAAGGGAGGAAGGCGCTGAAGGCCGAAGAGGATCGGTGTTGAAAAACTGGGGGGCATCGGACGGTGCTGGAGATGGAGAGAATGAGAGAAGATGGCCTGTGTGTGAGGGGAGGGGAGATGGGGGCGGCGCCAGAAGAGGGAAAGGAGACGGGAGGGGGGGTGTGAAGAGAAAAAGGGAAGGGTAGTTTAGATTTTTTTTTTTTTTTAAATAAGGGTGTAGAGAGCAATTTGGACGGTGCAAATAGAATTTTCCTTGGAGGACGCTGCATGTTAGAAGTCATGGTAATGTGTATCTAGAAATAAATATATCAAGATAAAATACAAGGATCAACATGGCTCGCCATTGTGAGATTTGGAAATGGTTGGATATACGAAATCTTACTTCATGCATACTTTCAGGTTGCAATACCATTACTCTAAGAATCATTCCAAACTCTGCTTGGTGAGCACTAAAAAGAAGATTTTAGTCCCAAGAACGATTTGATAGGACTCGGAACAAAAATAATTGGCCTTATAGCGTCAATTTTGTGATGATGCCCATTTTGCCACACTGATCGATAAAGCTGAAAGTCATGAACTACATATATTGGATTTAGTTTTTTCTTCTCTTTTATCGTGGAAGAAGATTGGATTCGGTCCAACTTCAAAAGGAGCCACACCGAGACGACCAAATAAAACACAAATTTTGACAATTTTGGTTTTATTAAATTATATGCTTACCTTCGACCGTAGATACTGTACGGACAACTTAGAATGCCCTTTGGACTCTAGTAGTTCTGGAGAGGACAAAGTCATCTGTTGACCTCAGATTGATTTTGATGTTTACAAAACAAATTAAGCAATTCTAAGATTGATACAGGGAAGTTTGGTCACCTTGCAAGTAAGTATCTTCATGCAAAATTGACTGGTAAGAAAGTACTTTGCTTTGAATATGATTATTAGCTTGTGAGTTAACTTGTTAGCTAGCTGGTTATTTCATTTAGCTAACTGGCATGACTCTTAGCTAGCTGGAAAAATTTCACAGTGAATGGGCCGAACCATCTTGCCTGTTAGCTAGCTGTCTAGCTAGCCTGTTAGCTAGCTGTCTAGCTAGCCTGTTGGCTAGCTGAAGTTTCTTCAGCTAACTAAAACTCTTGTCTCAGTAAGATGGCCGAACGACCCTTTATTTCAGCTAACTAATGAGTCAGTTCATTACCTAGCTGGAGCCCTTTCAGCTAACTAAAATTCCTCTCACAGTTGCCTGGCCGAACGCCCTCCTATTTCAGCTAACTGGTGAGTTAATTTGTTAGCTAACTGAAGCTCTTTCAGCTAACTAAAGAATTGGTCTCAGGTGCCTGGCCGAACATCTTTTATTTTAGTTAACTGGTAAGCTAGCTAGTTAGCTAACTAGAATTCCATCAGCTAACTAAAATTTTCGTCTCAGTGGATTGGCCGAACACCTTCAAATTCTAGCTAGCTGGCTGGATGTCTTGTTAGTTAACTATAACTCATTCTAGCTAGCTGACGCCTCTTTTAGTTAACTGCTTAGCTAACTGTTTCATCCTGGAGCTAACTGGTTAGTTAACTATTTTTCACAGGGAATGTTGCAGCCGAATGGATTTGAATTTCAGTTAACTGGAGAGCTAGCTGCCGGTTGGCTAGTTAGCTGGAGAGTTAGCTACTTTATTCAGTTGACTGACTGCCTTTTTGCTCAGTTAGCTGGAGAGCTAACTAAGCTGGACGGATGGCTGAGTGTTTTTGCTTCTAGTTAGCTCGTGAGCTAACTGGCCACTCTTTAGTTAGCTATTCATCTAACTAGCTATCCTGCTGCCGTTTGGATTTCAAATGGAGTTAGTTGGCGAGTTATCTGCCGAGCTAACTAACGTGCTGTTCTTTTTGTGTTGTCTCTGGTTAGCTAACTATTTTTCACAGGGAATGTTGCAGCCGAATGGATTTGAATTTCAGTTAACTGGAGAGCTAGCTGCCGGTTGGCTAGTTAGCTGGAGAGTTAGCTACTTTATTCAGTTGACTGGCTGCCTTTTTGCTCAGTTAGTTGGAGAGCTAACTAAGCTGGACGGATGGCTGAGTGTTTTTGCTTATAGTTAGCTCGTGAGCTAACTGGCCACTCTTTAGTTAGCTATTCAGCTAACTAGCTATCCTGCTGCCGTTTGGATTTCAAATGGAGTTAGTTGGCGAGTTATCTGCCGAGCTAACTAACGTGTTGTTCTTTTGTTGTGTTGTCTCTGGTTAGCTAATTAGCTAGCTGGGAGTTATTTCTTTACTCTTGGACGATGGCATTCATTTCTTAGCTAGCTGGGAGTTATTTCTTTACTCTTGGACGATGGCATTCATTTCTCAGCTACCTGGAGCTTCTTTCTTCAAGTCCACCGCCGCCTAAATCTCTTTCTCTCTCTTCTCTCTCTATTGCTATTTCAAGCTATTGTTAACTTTTAATTTTTGAATGTTTACAGTGCTCATCCTTCCTCAAATGGAGATCTGCATTCAATGCTTAAGGGAAACATGTTTAACGATTATATTTTCTTCCCGTTATTATTTCCATTTATTTCTTTTGTATCTAATGGATATTTTCTTGTTAGATGATTATAAATAGCTGGGATTAGAAGCACACCATGATGACGATTTTTGAAAAGAAATTTCAAAGAAAGAAAAATCCAAGTAAAGAGCCTTCATTAAATATTTGTTGAGTGGTTGTTGTGCATTCAAGCTCATTCCTTGCTCCGAAAGGTCGTCCGAATCATTGAAGCTTTTTAAGCATTCAAGACTTTAGCTGTTTCAACCGAGTTCATTTATTGCTGAGTTTATTGCTTCAAAAAGTTGTAAAGTATATTCTGAATATTTGCTCTTTGTAGGAGCTTCTTCTTTACATACTCTGATTATCTTGTAAAAGGGTTAGTGAACCCTGGTTTGTTGGCTTCCTTGTGCCATTTAAACAAGAGGACTAGCCTAGGTTTGGCTAGGGGTTCTTGGCTTCCTTGTGCCGTGAAACAAGAGGACTAGCCTAGGTTTGGCTAGGGGTTTTTGGCTGCCTTGTGCCGTATAAACAAAAGGGCTAGCCTGGTTAGGCTAGAGGTTGTAATCGTTGTGATACGATTAGTGGAATACCCAAAGGTTTTGGGGAGTGGATGTAGGTGCTGAGTTTGGCACCAAACCACTATAAATTTCTGTGTGTTTGTGATTGCTTGTTTTTGTGTTGATATTATTCTGTGCACTCTACTTCACCGCTGCAAATTAAAATTAGGGTTGAAAGTACATTTATCTGCATAGCTATTAAATTTTTTAAATAACCCAATTCACCCCCCTCTTGGGTTACTATATCTGGGCAACAAGTGGTATCAGGGCAGCGTGCTCTTGATTTCTATAGCTTTGATTAGCTTGGAGCCAAAGATCAATAGTAATCCCAATGAGTTCCATGTTGATGAGGGACAATCAACTAATAGACCACCTTTGTTCAATGGAACAAACTACACATATTGAAAAGCACGAATGGAAATCTTCATTCAAGCACTAGATTATGATTTATGGGGAATCATAATTAATGGACCTCACACACCCACTATTATGATTGAAAATGTCAATATTGCTAAACCTGAATCTGAATGGGATGAGCAAGATAAGAAATTAGCTCAATTAAATGCTAAGGCTATGAATGTTCTTTATTGCTCGCTTGATGCAAATAAGTTTAATCGCATATCTACATGTATGTCTGCTAAGGAAATATGGGATAGACTTGAAGTCACCCATGAGGGTACAAATCAAGTCAAGGAATCTAAAATAAACATGCTTGTTCATAAGTATGAATTATTTAAGATGGACCCTGTTGAAAATATCACTGATATGTTTACTAGATTTACTGATATCATTAATGGTTTGAAAAGTTTGAGAAAACTTATTGTAACAGTGATCTAGTTAGAAAAATTTTAAGATCTTTACATAGGACATGGGAAGCAAAAGTGACAGCTATTCAAGAAGCAAAAGATCTCAACAAATTATCACTAGAATAGTTGGTTGGTTCTTTGATGACTCACGAACTTCAGTAACGACAACATATTGATGAAGATGATTCAAAGAAGAGAAGGACCATGGCATTGAAGAGTGCAACTCAAGAAGATGAGAGTGAAGAAACCTCAAGTGATAGTGAGAAAGATGATGATATGGCACTTATTTCAAGAAAATTTAAGAAGTTCATGAAGAAAAAGAGATTTGAAAAAAGAAAGCATTTTGTCAAAGGAGATCATAGCAAAGACAAGGAAAAGAGTGAACCTCCAACATGCTATGAGTGTAAAAAGCCTGGACACATCAGACCAGATTGTCTACTGTTAAAGAAGGCATCTAGAAAAATAAAGAAAAAGGCAATGATGGCCACTTGGAGCGACAGTGAAGCTACAAGTTCAGAAAGTGAAGAGAAAACTGAAGTTGCTAATGTTTGCTTCATGGCTGATAATGATGAGGTAAGCCCTAATCTTTTAGATGATTTTACTTTTGATGAGCTGCATGGTGCATTTTATGAACTGATTGATGATTTCACAAATTTAAGTTCAAAGAATAGAGATTTGAAAAATGAAATAAAAAATATTACCATTGAAAAAGAAAAGTTTTCAAAGGAAAATGAATCATTGTCAAAACAAAACCAAGATTTGAAAAATAAAGTGAATAAATTAAAAACAATTGTTGATAGATTTACACTAAGCTCAGAAAAATTAGAAATGATTTTAAATAGTCAAAGAGCTGTTTACAATAGAGCTATGAGTGTAAAAAGCCTGGACACATCAGACCAGATTGTCTACTGTTAAAGAAGGCATCTAGAAAAATAAAGAAAAAGGCAATGATGGCCACTTGGAGCGACAGTGAAGCTACAAGTTCAGAAAGTGAAGAGAAAACTGAAGTTGCTAATGTTTGCTTCATGGCTGATAATGATGAGGTAAGCCCTAATCTTTTAGATGATTTTACTTTTGATGAGCTGCATGGTGCATTTTATGAACTGATTGATGATTTCACAAATTTAAGTTCAAAGAATAGAGATTTGAAAAATGAAATAAAAAATATTACCATTGAAAAAGAAAAGTTTTCAAAGGAAAATGAATCATTGTCAAAACAAAACCAAGATTTGAAAAATAAAGTGAATAAATTAAAAACAATTGTTGATAGATTTACACTAAGCTCAGAAAAATTAGAAATGATTTTAAATAGTCAAAGAGCTGTTTACAATAGAGCTGGTCTTGGATACAATCCTCTTGAAAAACAAAAATTTCTAAAAATATTTATGTGCATGCTGATGATTCAACTAAAATTACATGCTTTAAATGCAAAAAATTTGGACACAAAGCTTACATTTGCCAAACACAAAAGATAAGGAAAATATGGATCCCAAAAGAACCATTTTGACTAACCCTAAAGGACCCAAGAAAGCTTGGGTACCTAAGAACAAAAGTTGAAATTGTGTATGCAGGTGTGTCTTGCAACCCGAGCAATTAAAAGACATTGGTACTTGGACAGCGGGTGCTCAAGACACATGACCGGTGATGAATCACAATTCATCACTTTGGATGCAAAAGATGGAGGTGTCGTTACTTTCGGTGATAATGGCCAAGGAAAAATAATTGGCATTGAAAAAATAGGTATCACACCTCATGCTTATATTGATAATGTTTTGCTTGTGAAAGGACTGAAACACAATTTACTTAGTATTAGTCAATTATGTGACAAAGGATTTAATGTTATATTTGAATCGTCCTTATGCATTGTTAAAAATCCTGCTAATGAAAACATGAAATTTGTTGGTCAAAGGCATGGTAATGTATACATTGTTAATTTAAATGATTTGCATGATCAGAATGTTGATTGCCTAGTTGCTACTAACAATAAAACTGATAATAGTTGGTTATGGCATCGTAGGCTAGCTCATGCAAGCATGGATTTACTATCTAAATTAATTAAAAAGGATTTAGTACATGGTTTGCCAAAACTTGTTTTTGAAAAAGATAAGATTTGCAATGCTTGTCAATTTGGAAAACAAACCCGAGTTTCTTTTAAATCAAAGAATTTTATTTCAACCACTAGACCATTGGAGCTCTTGCACATGGATTTATTTGGTCCTACAAGAACCACTAGTCTAGGAGGTAAAAGATATGGTTTTGTTATTATTGATGATTTCTCTCGCTTTACATGGGTTTTATTTCTAGGTAGTAAAGACGAAGCGTTTTTAGCATTTCAAAAATTATTTAAAAGAATTACAAATGAAAAGAATTCTTCCGTTTTATCAATACGAAGTGATCATGGAAAAGAATTTGAAAATAAATCTTTTGAAGAATTTTGTAATGAAAATGGAATTGAACATAATTTTTCTGCACCAAGAACACCACAACAAAATGGAGTAGTTGAAAGAAAGAATAGAACATTAGAGAAATGGCGCGTACCATGTTGTGTGAAAGCAATCTTCCTAAATATTTTTGGGCAGAAGCTATTAACACTGCATGTTATGTTTTAAATCGTGCATTAATCAGACCTGTTTTGAAAAAGACTCCATATGAACTTTGGAAAGGAAGAAAACCTAATATAAGTTACTTTCATGTTTTTGGATGTCGATGTTTTATATTAAATAATAAAAAATCAAACCTTGATAAATTTGACGCTAAGTCTGATGAAGGAATTTTTCTCGGATATTCTTTACATAGTAGAGCTTTTAGAATATTTAACAAAAAGACTTTAGTAGTTGAAGAATCAATTCATGTTATCTTTGATGAATCTAATGATCTTCCATCAAGGAAGGGAAAAGGTATAAATGATGCAGATGATATTGAAGATCAATTCAAGGACATCACATTAAAGGACAAGAACGATACACAAGAGGTAAGTGAAGAAGAGAACGCTGACCTACCTGAAGCCTCACAAGGTAATGATGAATTAGAAAGAGGATGGAGGTATGTTCTTAGTCACCCTAAAGATCTAATTATTGGTGATCCTTCTCAAGGAGTGAGAACTAGATCATCATTTAGAGATGCATGTAATAATTTAGCATTTGTATCTAAAATTGAACCTAAATGTTATGATGATGCTAAAAATGATGTTGATTGGATTAATGCCATGCATGAGGAACTTAACCAATTTGAAAGAAATAATGTTTGGACTCTTATTGAAAGACCTCATGATCATCAAATTATTGGAACTAAATGGGTTTATAGAAACAAATTAGATGAACATGGTAATATAATTAGAAATAAGGCAAGATTAGTAGCTAAAGGTTATAATCAAGAAGAGGGAATTGATTTTGATGAAACTTATGCCCCTGTTGCTAGATTAGAAGCCATTAGATTACTTCTTGCTTATGCTTGTTATATGAATTTTAAATTATATCAAATGGACGTTAAAAGCGCTTTCTTGAATGGATATATTGCTGAACAAGTTTTTGTGGAACAACCACCCGGATTTGAAAATCATTTGTTTCCAAATCACGTTTTCAAATTAAACAAAGCTTTGTATGGTTTGAAACAAGCCCCCCGGCATGGTATGAAAGATTAAGCAAATTCTTGATTAGTAATAATTTTATTCGAGGAACTGTGGATACAACTTTATTTATTAAAAGACAAAATAAAGATATATTAGTTATTCAAATCTATGTTGATGATATCATATTTGGTGCCACTAATGAATCTTTGTGCAAAGACTTTGCTAAGCTTATGCAGGGAGAGTTCGAGATGAGTATGATGGGTGAGCTGACCTACTTCCTCGGACTTCAAATTAAACAAAGCAAAGATGGGATCTTCATAAGCCAATCCAAATACACAAAGAAATGATCAAGAAGTTTGGCATGGAGACATCCAAGAGTATCGGTACCCCTATGAGCTCATCATGTAGACTTGATTCTTATAACTCTGAAAAATCTGTTGATTTAAAATTATATAGAGGCATGATTGGATCATTATTATATTTAACTGCTAGTAGGCCAGATATTTTATTTAGTGTTTGCATGTGTGCTAGATATCAAGCAAATCCTAAAGAATCACACTTGCTTGCCATTAAAAGAATATTTAAATATTTAAATGGAACAATCAATTTGGGTATATGGTATGATAAACAATCTAGCATTGACTTAATAGGATACACTGACTCAGACTTTGCTGGATGTAAATTAGATAGGAAATCAACCACTGGAACTTGCCAGTTTCTAGGTGTTAACTTAATTTCATGGTTTAGCAAAAAGCAAACTTCATAGCACTATCTACGGCCGAGGCCGAGTATGTTGCAGCTGGGAGTTGCTGTGCTCAAATCTTGTGGATTAAGCAACAACTAGAAGATTATGGTATTAAACAAAAAGCCATTCCTATAAAATGTGATAATACAAGTGCAATTAGTTTAACTAAAAATCCTATTCAACATTCCAGAACTAAACATATTGAAATAAGACATCATTTCATTAGAGATCATGTTAACAATGGAAATGTTGTTATTGAATTTTTAAATACTAAAAAATAAATTGCTGATATTTTTACTAAGCCACTTGATGAAACCAAATTTTATGAAATCAGAAGAGAATTAGGGATGCTTGATCCAACCATTTAATGAATCATTTAATGAAGTGATATGAAATCTAAAAGTTATGACATCTTTAAATCACATCAATCAAATGAATTTCATGTCAAAATTAATTGCTTATTGTCAAGCTTTATGTCTTTTCAAATTAATAAAAGGCATGTTGTTTTATTTCACCCAACCACCGGTCACTTAAAGATTTTATTGATGGCAGCTAACTGACCAGGCAACCAAACAGTCACCTGACCAGTTAACCATCAAACCCATTCTCTATATAAGCTTTTTCTCCTCACGTCTCCTTCAAATCAAGCCGTCTCCTTCAAATTTCTCCTCCACCGAGCGTCTTCTCCTCTCTTCTCTCACTTTCAATCGTCTCTTCATTCCTTCCATCAAATCCTTCCTACCATTCAACCTACTAATCTATCTAGAAGAAGTTGATGGCTCCCAAGAAGAAGGCCGTCGCTAGAGATGACGATTGTGCCAATCTTGCCGGAAGTCTTCCACGTCTTCTACTCAAATCAACTCCCTACTTGCTTCAAAATCATTTGTTCATGGGAGGTTAGTAGACTTTAACTTTTTAGAGCAAGAAGGATTCAAAATTGGTAATCTGTTAGTTAAACAAGGATGGGATAAGCTTTTATCTACCAAAAGACCTATTTATCCTGAACTTATTAGAGAATTTTATGAAAATATTTCTTTTGGTAATGGAACTATCTCTTCCATTGTGAAAATGATTAAAATAGACCTAGACGGTAAAACACTAGGGTCTGCTTTGAAAATTCCATCTGATGGTTTCCTAGAGATTCTTCCTAGTGAACGCGGATATAAGATTGGCCTTATCCTTAATATAGATGATACTGAAGCTAGTAAGATTGAAACTTTAGATGCAAATATGTTATCTGTTGAAAACCGGCTTTTCCATAGTATCATTGCTAAGATTCTCGCCCCTCGTGCTGGATCATTTAATGTGGTAAACGATAGGGACATTTGCATAATGTATGATATCTTAATGGAAGACCCTGTAGATTTACCTGAATTAATGATAACTGTTATGAGAGAATCTATGTCCAAAGCTAAGGCTGCTTTGCCCTACGGAATGTTTCTCACTTATGTTTTTGAATTTTTCAATGTCAAACTTAAAGGAGAAACTGCAGTTGCATTACGTCACTCTGACGTTTTTAATGCTCATTCACTGCACCGTATGGATTTTGCTAAGAGGGATGGTATTTGGTTAAAAATTAGATCTAGAACAGGACAATCTAGTATGCCACCTCCTACTGTGAATCAACCTGTCTGTTCTCCTCAAACTTTTTCACTTATGACTTCAGCCAACCTAATCCATATCTTGCTGCTATGACAGCTGATCAAAACCCTTTTCTTCCTGATCCACCGAAATTAATGCTTCTGGAACATCTTTTCGCCATGACAACCCTGCTCCTTCTCCTATTCCAACTGTTAGATTATGTGATGATCAACTCCGTCATATTATCAATGAATTGACCCTTGCCACTTCTAGTCGAAGCTCTGGTGACAGTGCTTCTTCCGTCAATGATCAGACTCTTGTACCATATATCTCCTCTGTTTTTGAAAACATGTCTGAATTTAAACTCATTCTTGAAAGGCTTGTTCATGATGTGAACATTCTTAATGGGAGAGTCTTTCACCACAACGAATCTGTTATGGAACGATTCTGAAGGAAGTAAATTTACTTAAAAGCAAGCTTGAAAACTTTGAGACCAAGGCTGAGTGGGTAGAGTATCAAATGAGATCGAACCAGACCCAGACCCGGGATGCTACAAATGCAGTTGACCATTGGACTGGAACCCTATCTAGGCTGAGCCAACTCATGGAGATTCTCATCACCAGTTCTGCAACATCTGCGCCTGATGCTTCTTTCTCTCATCCACACCTTTTCACTCCACCGGCACGACCTTCCTCCGTCAAGCCTGAATCGTCAAGCAAGCCAAATGTTTCAGTGCATATTTCTTCATCCGATGACGACAAGTGATTGTACTTATATGCTTTGTAGTATTTGAGCAAACTTGTTGTGCTTATGACTTGAAACATTGACATGTAATATCTGTTATCTTGCACTAATCTACATGACTGTTTTGATTATGATTATGTAAAGCATATAAACATCTCCTTGATCCTTTATGCTTAAAGTTATTGCAAGACTCTTCAAACTTCTTTTTGATTAATGACAAAAAGGGGGAGAAGAATGTTGCTTGCATACATTAAGGAATGGAGTAAAATAGTAACTCCATATATTCAGGGGGAGAAAAGAAAAAGATTTCACTTATTTATTTTAACAGGGGAAGAAATTGTTGTTTTCTGTTTACTCCTGTTTACTTATTAAACTTCATATGTACACTTGCTCTTTATGTGCTTAAAGGTTTTGTCATCATCAAAAAGGGGGAGATTGTTGACCCCAGATTGATTTTGATGATTAAAAATAAATTAAGCAATTCTAAGATTGATACAGGGAAGTTCGGTCGCCTTGCAAGTAAGTATCTTCATGCAAAATTGACTGGTAAGAAAGTACTTTGCTTTGAATATGATTATTAGCTTGTGAGTTAACTTGTTAGCTAGCTGGTTATTCCATTTAGCTAACTGGCACAACTCTTAGCTAGCTGGGAAAATTTCACAGTGAATGGGCTGAACCATCTTGCCTTTTAGCTAGCTGTCTAGCTAGCCTGTTAGCTAGCTGAAGTTTCTTCAGCTAACTAAAACTCTTGTCTTAGTAAGATGGCCGAACGACCCTTTATTTCAGCTAACTAATGAGTTAGTTCGTTAGCTAGCTGGAGCCCTTTCAGCTAACTAAAATTCCTCTCACAGTTGCCTGGCCGAACGCCATCCTATTTCAGCTAACTGGTGAGTTAATTTGTTAGCTAGCTGAAGCTTTTTCAGCTAACTAAAGAATTTGTCTCAGGAGCCTGGCCGAACGTCTCTTTATTTTAGTTAACTGGTAAGCTAGCTAGTTAGCTAACTAGAATTCCATCAGCTAACTAAAATTTTTGTCTCAGTGGATTGGCCGAACACCTTCAAATTCTAGCTAGCTGGCTGGATGTCTTGTTAGTTACTATAACTCATTCTAGCTAGCTGACGCCTCTTTTAGTTAACTGCTTAGCTAACTGTTTCATCATGGAGCTAACTGGTTAGTTAACTATTTTTCACAGGGAATGTTGCAGCCGAATGGATTTGAATTTCAGTTAACTGGAGAGCTAGCTGCCGGTTGGCTAGTTAGCTGGAGAGTTAGCTACTTTATTTAGTTGACTGGCTGCCTTTTTGCTCAGTTAGCTGGAGAGCTAACTAAGCTGGACGGATGGCTGAGTGTTTTTGCTTATAGTTAGCTCGTGAGCTAACTAGCCACTCTTTAGTTAACTATTCATCTAACTAGCTATCCTGCTGCCGTTTGGATTTCAAATGGAGTTAGCTGGCGAGTTATCTGCCGAGCTAACTAACGTGCTGTTCTTTTGTTGTGTTGTCTCTGGTTAGCTAACTGATTAGCTAGCTGGAAGTTATTTCTTTACTCTTGGACGATGGCATTCATTTCTCAGCTACCTGGAGCTTCTTTCTTCAAGTCCACCGCGGCCTAAAGCTCTTTCTCTCTCTCTCTTTCTCTCTCTATTGCTATTTCAAGCTATTGTTAACTTTTAATTTTTGAATGTTTACAGTGCTCATCCTTCCTCAAATGGAGATCTATATTCAATGCTTAAGGGAAACATGTTTAACGATTATATTTTCTTCCCGTTATTATTTTTATTTATTTCTTTTGTATCTAATGGATATTTTCTTGTTAGATGATTATAAATAGCTGGGATTAGAAGCACACCATGACGACGATTTTTGAAAAGAAATTTCAAAGAAAGAAAAATCCAAGTAAAGAGTCTTCATTAAATATTTGTTGAGTGGTTGCTATGCATTCAAGCTCATTCCTTGCTCCGAAAGGTCGTCCGAATCATTGAAGCTTTTCAAGCATTCAAGACTTCAGCTGCTTCAACCGTGTTCATTTATTGCTGAGTTTATTGCTTCAAAAAGTTGTAAAGTATATTTTGAATATTTGCTCTTTGTAGGAGCTTCTTCTTTACATACTCTGATTATCTTGTAAAAGGGTTAGTGAACCCTGGTTTGTTGGCTTCCTTGTGCCATTTAAACAAGAGGACTAGCCTAGGTTTGGCTAGGGGTTTTTGGCTGCCTTGTGCCGTATAAACAAGAGGGCTAGCCTGGTTCGGCTAGAGGTTGTAATCGTTGTGATACGATTAGTGGAATACCCAAAGGTTTTGGAGAGTGGATGTAGGTGCTGAGTTTGGCACCGAACCATTATAAATTTCTGTGTGTTTGTGATTGCTTATTTTTGTGTTGATATTATTCTGTGTACTCCACTTCACCACTGCAAATCAAAATTAGGGTTGAAAGCATATTTATCTGCATAGCTATTAAATTTTTTAAATAACCCAATTCACCCCCTCTTGGGTTACTACATCTGGGCAACACCATCTAATATATGGCGTTAAAGAAATTTTTTTTTAAAAAAAAATCCTTCTCGTGCAAAATAAATAGCATGCACATATAAATTGGTTTCAAGTGTTACCTAAATACTTCGGGAGACGTTGTCTTGGTCCATGGACAAAGGTGGCTCGTTGTGGTAATTTATTTTATAATAATTATGTAATGTTTGATAGCTCAAAAGTTATTTCTGGATAAATGTACGGGATAGCATTTATCCAGGGGATAGATGAGGGAATAAGCATTTTTTTTACAAGTCTGTCATTAAGGGATAACTTTAGTTGTTCCTGGGTTCGGGGGATAACCCATGGTTAAGCATGGGTTATCCCCTCTAGTTAAATTTTTTTATACCTATCCCTTCTAGATATAGTATTTAGAAATAAGGAGGGA
Source organism: Calamus simplicifolius (assembly GCA_900491605.1). Classification (NCBI taxonomy): domain Eukaryota; kingdom Viridiplantae; phylum Streptophyta; class Magnoliopsida; order Arecales; family Arecaceae; genus Calamus; species Calamus simplicifolius. The sequence continues at coordinate 84,059 of UESW01003862.1, forward strand.
TATCTAGGGATATCCTTCCTTATCCCCCTTATCAAACACTGCCTTACTGTTTCCATGTCCATGGGCATCTCAAAACGGGCTTCTCCATCACGGGCTCTTGCCGTTCACTCCAGCTTTTTTTTTTTTTTTTGGTAGCAAGCGATGGCATTCAGCTTTATTTCCTTTCGATGGCGAGCGACGACGATGACTTTCCGCCCGATCTTCTTTTCATTGAATAAAAAACAAATAATAATAATAATTTTAAAAAAGCTTTCAAATCAAACCTTGTTCTATTCTTTCCTCATTAACCTTATTGTTATCTTCATTCATCTCTTTTCTTTTTTTTTTTTTTTTTAAATTTCTTCTATTTGGCTTCTTTATTCTGTTCTATTTGATAGGTTCTCTATTCGACCTCGTATGATCGAACAAAGGTTGGATTGAACAACGATGGAAGAAGGTTAGTTTTGAATGGATGTGAAGATAAAATTTTGAGGGTATAACTATTATCACATAATAAAATAAATTTAATATTTTTTTAAAGTGAGTGTGAAAAGTATTTTTTAAAAACGTTTATTTACACCGCAAAAAATTACTCTTTACATTTCTTTTTTTAAATTTTTTTAAAAATATTTTTTTAAACTATCCTTGCCCCTCCTCCCCCCTCCCCAATAATTTTTGCTGTGCCAATGGAAACTCCCCTCCCGGACATCCCCACCCACCAGCACGCGTGCATTGCACATGCCAACCAACCGCCTGGTGTATGCGCGATTATGCGTTCTCCACGTGTTTCCACGATATCCCACACCGTCCGATGGACCACGTGAACTCCGAGTCTCGTACGATGACGCGGCGTGTCCTTTCGAGGTTCATTATTCAATGATTCAATCCCCATCGGCGCCCCCGTGTCGGCCCTCTACCCGCGCACGTGCGGTTTGCCCCGCTCGCGGGACCCACGCACCTGCCTCCCTCTTCCCCTGGCCTCAGCTTACAGCGGGGGGACGTGGTTCCATCCTGGCCTCGCCCATCGAACAGGAATCACCCCCTTTCGGCCAATCAGAACCCGGCGCGTGAAAAAGTACTCGTGGGAACTACTAAATTAGATGACGTGTCAGGAATCGGGAACGCACAGATCTCTATTGTATTTAGCTGCACCCAGGAAGCGGAAGGTTTCTGAGAACCGCATGACGGGTGGGGCCTCCAGAAAAGGGATCCTCCGGTACTCGGTGCGCGGGCCCCACCTTTGTGGCAACCAATCCAACCGTTGATTTCTGCGGGCGGGGTAACGTTCTGATGTACCGCCGGAATATTCACAGGAGGGTATTCAAACCCACGTGTCTCCGCATCTTATGTTATTGCTACGCGATTCCCTCCTGGTTCAGTGCGTTAATTAATCCGTAAAAACTGTGTGTCATTGATCATTAAGACGTAAACTAGTCCCATTATTGATTGACTGAGACGCTGCCCAAGTGAAAATAGAAACCAGTCATATTTATAGTCACCAGTCATATGCCCGTACATTGCATGAATTACTTTTAAAATATGATATTGAAAAATTTTAAAAGATATTCAAAATAATGATACAAGATGCATACGTGCAGATAATATTATTATATATAAAATTTAAAAGATCCCAATCATTTGATTAAAAAGGAGGTCCTTAGGATTTAAAAGAATTCATGAACGAAATGGTGAGGGACAGGAGTTTATTATGATATTTTTTTTTTTGAAAAGAGAAAATATGGACATCACTCTTGCTTCGTGCAAATTATTAAAGCCTAAAATAGATATATAAAAATTTAATATATAATTAAAACTTTTACTACAATCCTTCCTTAAATACATATATGTATGTATATATTCGTGTGAGAAAGAGTAGTTATATATGCTTTATTTTAGAAGAGTACAATAAAAGTTAAGCTATTAGTTAATAATTATTTTAAATAAATTTTAAAAATATATTAAGAATAGTTATTGATCAATAGTTATTCTATGTGATTATAAAAAATAATTACTAAAAAGTTTTTTAATTACTAATCTAAATAAAGCCTAGACATCAATTTAATTAAGGTTCAATTAAATGGAGTTGATTGGACCAGCCAGTTAGCATGAGTTGAAGATATTGAACATAGTTTCACAAATATAAACTCAATGCAAGAATCAAACAAGGTAAATTTGATCCTAGATTTAGGTGGATTGAGGGATCGTTTTACACTAACAGGCATTTTATAAATCACAATCGGATGGAAAGTGCAAGGAAAATGTCTTAGGTCAGCCATCAGTTCGTCTGAAAGATCCCCTAATAATAAAGCTGAATAGCCCATCGATGTTAGCTCAAAACAGTGAATATAAACTTAATTAATTAAGTGAGCTAAGCCAAAAATTTGAGTCAAGATCTCAAATCCAAGCCGTGTGTAGGTTTTGATCAGGATGTGACCGTCCCTCCTCTTTATTTTATTTTAATTGCGTTGAGACGGCCATATTACGGAGCCGCGCTCGGCCCCTCGTTTACTATTCAGACATGGTTGGCTCTGAGAGCTCCACGTCACCGGATCCGGCTAATCAACCGACACGAGTGTCTATTTTATTCCCCTCTGTTCCTACCTGGAGCTTGGAGAGGCCTGCAGAGAAGCGCTCCCCATCCAGAAATTAATTACATATAACGAAAATATTTTTTATTTCCTATAAACATACCAATAAAGATACGATGGAATAAAATAATTAAACCTTCAAAAAATTTATTAAATTATTCGGAAAGGGGCGATAAGACGTTTTCAATTCATGGCTCGAAGTGGTTGCCCCTTCCGAATAGCGTCGGGGAGAGAGAGAGGTGGGGAGAGATTCGTTCGAGGTAAGTCCTCAAAAACCTCAGCTCTTTCCACTTCTGGAAATTTTAGGGTTCCTGGTTTCGCTGTTTTCTGCTTCATTATTTTTGTCAATTTAGAGTACAGAGTCGGCGATCGGGGCACGCTTCGATTTCCCAAGTACGAATCGAGTTCCGATTTTCCGGTCTCTTGCGTGAATTTTCTCTTGTTTCGGTTCGCCCTGGATAATTAGGGTTTGTATGTGCTTTTTTTTTTCCCTTTCTTTCTTGATTCTTTCCTTATGCCGGTTTTCTTCATTTTAATCTCGCTCTCCTTTGATCCATTCTAATTCTATATGATTACGTTTTTTTGTTTTGCTAATCAAGTAAATAGATGCATCGAGCTTGAATCTTTTGCGGTTTTCTTCATTTTAATATCGCTTTCCTTTGGTTCATTCTAATTTTATAGGATTACATTTTTTTTTTTTTTTTTGCTAATCAAGTAAATGGATGCATCGAGCTTGGATCTTTTGCGGTTGGATGTGGAATCGGTAATCCAATGCTCCGATTGCTGGCATTCGAAGAGTAATCTGAGAATTTTCATCTCTGCTTTCTGACCGGTTTCCTACTGCACTGGATTTAACCGGGTTTTGTCCGGAGTTTTCCATGAAATGCTAGCCTTTTCATATGGTTCTTGCTTTTGCTGTTCTCCGTTTTGGTTTGTTTGATTAATGCTTAATACACGTGGGAACAGATTATATATTTTATTTCTTTTTGGTTGTTCATTTGCCTATTGATCTAAAGCTGCTACATGTATTGTTGAAGTCCTTTCTTTGTTTGATAGCTAGATATGTGTTAGGGCTTTTGCCATTCAATATGTACTGATAAAAGGTGGTACAGGGTTGTTGAGGAAGCTGTGGATTCGAGTTCCGGTTCATGCAACTATGGATTCTTTTGAGATTATTTTTAGCCCATCCGGCTCCTGAAGTTTACCCAAGTGCTCCATTGGAACCACATGGAAGGGAATGCTGAAATGAATGAGACGATAGAGAGCTCAACGGAGGCTGCTCACCTCAAGAGGAAAGAGAATGACCAGCCACCACAGCAACCAGATAGCCGCAACGCATTGGAAACAGCTACTCCACTTGTCTTACGAGAAACTGATTGGCCCGATAATTTCTCTTTGCTGAGTTCACATGAGATGTTTCTAGAAACCATAGCAGGGAAAAATTTAAGTTACAGCACAGCTTCACAATCTGGGTCTGAGCCACTTTGGGCAAGCCCCCAATCTTCAAATGATCCTGGAGTTATGGTGGAAGAATTGACTCTGAAGAACTACAAGAGTCCTAACCTGTCTATTGGTGGTAGCTCCAGTAGTGGAGAAAAACAACTTGTCAGGAAAGGCCTATGGCAAAATTTTACACGGCTCGCAGGTGGACTGAGAGATGTGATACCCAAAGAATCATCTGCAATGGGCCAGCAGGAGGATGAAGGGAAAATCTTTCTGCCCCCACCTGGGGTTCAGAGACCCTGCCATGCACATTGTTGGACCCAAATAATTCCAAGGTCACTGAGCATTTGGCTGAAAGTGATAATTGCATGCCCGTAAGCAATGCCTTGACAAGATTGCCTAGCGGGATCCGGACTCAGGTCTTATCTGCATCTGGTTTTCCACAATTCTTGGTCAAGAACACCTTGAAGGGTAAGGGGGTGACAAATAGACATCAAGGAACCCATCATGTCCCAGGCATGGTGTTCCAAAGTCAAAATATTGAAAGGCCTAGTGCCAATGTTGAGATGGTTTCTAATTCATCCCATAGATCCTGTGCAACATCAAATGGTGTGGCTTTTTTGGGTAATGGCAATGGCAGGGTTTCAGATTCCCATTATGATGGAATTAGCTTGAGGGAATGGCTTAAACCCAAGTGCAAAAAGATAAACAAGATGGAGAGGGTGCATATATTTAAGCAGATTGTGGAGCTTGTAGATATTTCCCACTCTCAAGGACTTGCTTTGCAGCATTTACGACCATCATATTTCATAATATTGCCTTCAAATCATGTTAAATATATTGGTTCTTTTAGCCCCCAAGGTCAGATGGGGTCACGCTTGGTGAATGAAGAATTTCATCATTTGGAGCATCAGTTGAAAAGGAAAAGGTGCATGGAACAGGATAAAGAGTCCCATGAGATTTTGATGTTAAAGCATCAGAAACTTAGTGAACACCATAGTGCCGGTACTCAGCATCATATTTATACTCTCAGGGGTGGCTTGAAAGGGGAATCTCAAGGGGGAGAAATTGATGTTGATATTTGCAGAGCAAGAAATTCTATGTGTGATTTGAGGGAACCAGTAGGACTTGGGGCATCATATGCCACTTTTAACCCATCCTGTAGTCCAAGCATATCTAGTTCCAGCACCCAGCAGCCAATATCTGAATTTTTAAAGCTGGAGGAGACATGGTATGTGAGTCTAGAGGAGCCAAATGAGAGTATATGCCCTTTATCCTCGAACATCTACAGCCTTGGGGTTCTTCTTTTTGAGGTGCGAATAAGGTTTGCCATGTGGCAAATCATTTTGATGTCTTATATTTGGATCAAATACATGCCCATCAATGCTTTAGCTATATGCAGAATTATCATGTGATGAATTTTTTGGGATTATTCTTAATTGTAGATGCATGTAATCCATAGAGTACAACATATTTCCATATTTTTCAGATCTTTTGCTCCATCTAAATATGTAGTGACATGTCTGTTAATTTGCTTTCTTTGGATTTTGGTTTGTATGTTGCAGTTTGCTCCTTTCAAATAAATTAAGTTGGTTTGCATTAGCAGAAATCATTAGAAGATAAGGAAGAAAAGGAAGATTTAGAAAGGCTATTAAAAATAAGTATGATTCTTATGCATGGAATACAACCATTATATGAGTTGGTTTACTTCTTATCAGTGTATGATAGCCATAAAAATTAAGTTTTAGGTACATATTCATATGCATTTTCAACGTATTGAGGAACGTAGTCCATATTTTATTTGTTTTACCAAGTGTGTTTTGGCACGAGATTCTGACTTGTCAACCCAGGCCAAACTGCCAGGGTGGCTGGGTTGTGGTTTTCCAGGTCAACAGCAGGTCAGCTGCGATTTGACTGGTTGAGATAAATATGTGATTTCTAATCTTTCCCTCTCCCAAATATCCAACAACCAGTCTCCTCCGAACTATGGACTCACCTTCTTCCCAAATATCCATGGATTTGCCTGTTAGGGCCACCAATTCGATGGGTGCAGCACTCGGGTCATGGTTCTGACTGTCCAACTAGTTAAACTGGTGGGTCCAGTGGGTTGCTCAAAGACCACTTTTTCCTTTTTGAGCGGCCTGGTCTGGCAGCCCATTTGATCTGTCCTGATTTGTAAACATTGGTATTGATTCAGTACTTTTCTTGGTACAGTACAGCCTATTATCCAGCATATTCAGAGGCATTTTTTTTGTGATGAAGAGTCATGATACATTGAGCTTGGGAATCCAAACTGTTCTTTATCATCTACAATAGTTAATCTGCTTAAAATCCAAAATTCAAGTGCTTGGAGGTTTCCGATCTATGCATTAAGTTGTTACAAAATAGACAGCAGAAAGATAAAATACAAGCATTTTCTTTTCTAATACAAGGTTTAGAAGCATGCGGACAAATTCAGTTATGCAAAACTCTATTTAAACAGTCTATCATGCATTTTTTTCCTCCTCAACTTTATTGATGCCATTTGTTTTGTTGATACTTGATGCATAGGTAAATAACTTTAAAACGATATGAATTAGGCTCAATCCACAATCTCTTTCTCTTCGTGCGCACATGTGCACGCAATCATGCATGTGTGTGCACACAAACACATTGTGTGTCTTCTATCATGTTAAGCATCCAAGGCATGCAGATACATGTAAAATGTTATTTGATGGTAGCCTTTTCAACTAGCAGATGAAATAAATATTAATGTGATATCTTCCTTCCTCTTCAGCTGTTTTGCTGTTTTGAATCATGGGAAGTGCATTGTGCTGCTATGTCAGATCTTCACCATCGGATTCTTCCTCCAAATTTTCTATCAGAAAGTCCTAAGGAGGCTGGTTTTTGTCTTTGGTTACTGCATCCAGCGCATTCTTCTCGTCCAAAGTCAAGGTAAGTTCCTGCTGTTATAATTATTGATATAATTGATTGCACAAATGATTTATATATTGTGACAATATTTTATACATGTGGTTTCTAATGAAAACCTCTGCAAAAGTCTTTCCCACAAATTCTTTCATGTTTAAAAATCATGGCCTTTATTATGCTTATCTTTTTCATTTAGGCATAGATTTACTAAAGGCTGCAAGAAAATAATTTTCTATTTGCTTTTTATAGTATTTGTTGCTATAATTATCATGACTAATATTTTAAACCTCATGGGCATATTATATTTAAATAAATTATTAAGTGAAATGAGCTCTCTTGGGCTTGTGAGAATGGAAGGAAATGCACAACTCATCTTTAAGTCATGAAGTTTAATATTGTCCAACAAAAAAGTAAGGGGAAAAGTCTTATAAGCCCAGGGCTGAAAGTTGAAGCAACAACACTATTCCTTAACCGCCAATCTGCAGAGCCTAATTTGTTGCATCTGCTTGAGGTTCACTTTCTGGCTTCATATCCATGGAACGCTAAGGCTTAGCATCCTAGATTCTAACTTTTTCCCCTAAAAAAACCATTTTACTTCGTCAGTATTTTGGCTTTAGCAAAGTCCATTATATTGTCGTGTTTGATAATCAGTAAATTTTTGAACAAGCAAGCATGGTGATGTTTTTCTGAGTGCTGCCAATTCTCTATTACCAATAAACCCATCATTAAGATACATTGGCTTTTAGCCAAAGGGCTTGAGATATTTCTCACTCAATACAAAACTCCACATGTCCATGGTTATGTAGTCAGTGCTGAAGATTATTTCAGGTACATAGACCAAAGGATGTTAGATCTTTTAAGTATAGGAACCCATTTTGACAGGGACATACTCCATTTGAGATGTGCCTATTTTTGTTCTTTTCATAGCATGTCTTATGATCTTCAAGATTATGAACAAATAGAGATTTACCCTTTAGTTAGACAAGAGAGCCAAAGGTTCAAGAGTGTGTTGGTAGAGAAAGGAAATACCCAGAGTGAGTCATAACTTGAAATTCTGATGGTAGGGGACTATCATAAGCAACAACAGATAAGAAGTGGTCCACCAGTGTGCCATTCAGCCATACATATATAGTGCTCTACTATTGCTGACTATATGTGAGCACATTGTTCTTCATCATTGGCTGGTGTAATGCAAGAGCCTTCGACTGGTCAACTGACCACAGGGTAATAGAAGAAATCTACTTGCAGGAGATTTAATCAAGAGTTATAAAGCTACAACAGCAGGCCAATAATGCACAGAAAAAGCTAGCCAGGGACAGCACACCTATTTATCCAACATTTTGCCTTACTTTCCTTTCTGTCAAAATCTTCAAGTCTTAGGACAGCAAGTCACATTTTGCAACATTACTGAAATAATTTCTGGTGAGGCACTCTTCGAACCCACATCTCTCTCCATTCCGTAAAAGTGGTAGTTGGCTAATTGTTAGACTATGGTGTCAAGCCCATTAGCAAAACTTTTTAGCGCTTCTTGATCCACTTAATCCAGGCACACACTTTTGGCCTTTGAGATTCAACCAAAACCTGGAGAGATCACATATGGTATAATGTCTTCTGGTGGATTCTAAGCTATCTAAGAGGTGAACAGTGGCATTGGGCAAAACTCACTCATGCAGAAGAAATATATATTAACATAGTTTTGGCTAAAAGCTTCTTAGGAAAAGCATTTTGTACAAGAAGTTAGCAATGTAAGGTATGTCTTGGTGGCATATGCATGGCCAATATTTTGAAACTTGCCTATTCTAGGCAATGCCCATTACCAATCAATAGGAGTAAATAATTAGATCTATGCTACCACATGGAAGCATAGTCCTGCCTCTAATAACTTGATTGCTTTGTGTAGAGGGCCCAAACTTTGAGGGGGGCCTTCCTTTGTTTATCTGTTTGGGATGCATTATTTTGTTCTTCAGCATATAATGGTACTAGTAGTACAGTAAGAATTACCACTTTAAATCTGTGCGCGAGGATTTGGCGTCATAATATGCAGTAACCTCATTTGATCTCCTGTTCTACCTTGAAATCATTCTTTGGAAAAAGAAAAGAAAAGACCAACTCTTGAATTATGCATATATATTCCTATGCGTATTAGTGTATTTGGCTGCTGGTGAAATTTTATGTGTAGTATCTAAATCAGATTAAGAAGTTTTTTTTTTCTCTTTTGGTAAATTTGGAGTCTAATCTTAATAAGAATTTTACACTGAAATAATCATCTGATTATTGGTGGTTTTCTTTTTCTTTTGCCAGGGATGTGCTGCGATGCAATTTAATATCTGAATGTAGAGATTCGTCATCCTTAGACCACTCGTCAACTGCTATTGATGAGGAAGATGAAGAAGCAGACTTGTTGTTACATTTCCTCTTATCTTTGAAAGAACAAAAAGAAAAGCGGGCTGCCAAGCTAGAAGCAGATCTTGGATGTTTAAAAGCAGATGTTGAAGAGGTGGAGAGAAGACACTTATCAAGATCTGATTCTGCTTCTAATGGAAAAGGTCTGCTACGTAACTTAAGTGATGTCTCAGATAGGTACACTTTCATAGAACCAGCGTGTCCAGGAAGTATATCTAGGATGCCCAGCTCAAGTATTTATCAGGAGAGGTTGATGAGGAACATGGACCAACTTGAAAATGCATATCTTTCCATGAGATCCAGAGTTGGGCTATCGGAAACTAATGCTCCAACACATTCAGATATTGATGTTCTGAAGATTCGTGATAGAATTTATGGAGTTGAGAATGATACTGACATGTGGAAGGAATCAACTGATAGTCTTGGAGCCTTTTTTGATGGTTTATGTAAGTATGCTCGATATAGTAAATTTGAAGTGCGTGGAGGTTTGAAGAATATAGATATTCTTAACTCTGCAAACGTTATTTGTTCATTGAGTTTTGATCGGGATAAAGACTACTTTGCTGCTGCTGGGGTATCAAAGAAAATTAAGATTTTTGAGTTTAATGCTCTTTTAAATGATAATGTTGATATTCATTACCCTTTAATTGAGATGTCAAGTCGATCTAAGCTCAGCTGTGTCTGTTGGAATAACTATATCAAGAACTATCTGGCTTCGACGGACCATGACGGTGTAGTTCAGGTCTGTATGCCTTTTGCTCATGTGGTTGCTCATTTTAGTCATATAACTCTGCTTGTACCATTTCTAGCTTTCTTTGGTTAGTTACTGTGGTATAGTAGCTTTCATTACCACCTTAAATTTATTCTTATAAGTTATAATCTGTATGCTCATAATTAACGTGGCATCTTTTTTTAATTTTTTTTAAAACCAACTTGCTTGACATATATCAATGGATAATACAGAGTTTTCTCAGAACTCTCTTAGTTTTCCAGAAAGGAAGAGTAAATCTTGTTATTTGGGCAGAGGCCCATGATTTGCTGCTTACAAAATTGTGTTTGTTTCATAGAAGTCTCAGTGTTATTAGGTTGCATTCACAATTCACTAATTCACAATATATGTGAAGAATTTGATAACTTGAAGTTTGACTTGTGCTGAAGGTGGTAAAAGTGTCAAATCTTATCTGAACGTATAAATTAAGTTAAAATTATCATGTTTTCCATGATCATAGCCATCAGTTGCGTCTCCTAATATCTAGGTTACCTTTGTGAGACCTCATTTGCTAAGTATGCCTGTTAAGGGCTACTTTTGATGTTATTGCAAGCTTTTAATATGTATTACATATTCCAGAGATAAAATGCTGACCAGATTTCCTAATGTGGCATGTATTATCTCTGCCTGCAGTATTGCGTAGCACTTGCTCTTATCATACAGTACTTATTTGAAGGTTTCCATTTGTCTTTCCGGACTCAGTGCTACTGATACAAGTTGAGCTGATGTGATGCTCATTGTGAGTTTAGTACATCTGTTCACATGCGCTTATAGAACTTTTAATACAGGCTTCATGGGGCCTTGAGAATCAAGATAATAAAGTCTACTGGGTTGAGGTTTTATCAATATATTCAATTCATCTCAGCATCACTCTCACCCCTTCTCTTTGTGACGTCATGGCTGGATCTTCACCAAAATTGAAAGTTTGCTAGTTGTTTTTACGTTTATTAGAGGATCATAAGATTAAAAGCAGAGTGCAATTGCCAATTGTTTGATATTTGGGAGTACTATTAAGTTTCATCCATTGTACATGTCCCAACATTGTACCTGAATGTTACCAGTGTTAATGTATCATCACATTTCCAAATAGCTGATAATATTGTATTTTATTAGAGAAACATATTGAAATATATATAATGCTAGGCGTCTATGTAGGCCCTGAACTATTAAGTTTGGTTCATGGTACATGTACCAGTGTTGTAGGTGAATGCTATCAGTGTTAATGTATCATCCCATTTTCAAATAGCTGATAATCTTGTATTATATAATGCTAGGTGTCTATTCAGGTTTTTGGTATGCATTGCTTGCATTCGACACCAATCTATCCGGGCATGGCAATCAGTTCTGTCCAGTTAGAGACAGTGCAAATTGAAAGAATCTAGAAGGTTCAAAATTAGAACACATAGCTGATGTTTTTCTTTCTCCATATCCCCCTACATCCTTATTCACTTTCTTTTCCTGTTTTCCATTCTTGGTCACTCTTTTGAAATTTCTACATTTTAGGATCCAACTCGGATTGGTGATACAAATTAGGACCTAAAATTTGTGTGGACATCAAGAATTTGAGTTGTCTTTGAGTGAATAAAAGTTATTGTTGATTGAAGCTGGGGCATATGGTTGAAAGCATGTTGTTCGTTTGTAGAAGATAACAGATGAGAGATGCTTTGTGAACACGACTGATGGTCATGTGACCCAAGACTCTGAGTGTCAGTGACACAGAACATGCCTGCCAATGACTGTCACGGCATGTGCCATCATGTGCTATTGTGAAAATAAAAGGGGACGAAGACTTAATGGCTCGTCTTTAATTAAAATTAGATTAAAAAGACTTTATAGGTGTTTTGCTAGGTTCTGGTCCCAGTGCAGCATACGGACTAGCACTTGCAACTCTGGTTATGTCATTAATGTTTAGATGGCAAAACTTTGTATGATTTTAACATAGGGATAGCCACAATAGTATTGACTTGTTGTTTATCGCTTGTGTTAGAGGTTTGCAAGTTTTCTATTAAAATCACGCCTAAATTAAAATCTGGGAGGTTCAAAATTAAACCACATAGCTGATTTTTTTTCTTTCTCCATATCCCTCTACATCCTTATTCACTTTCTTTTCCCGTTTTCCATGCTTGCTCGCTCTTTTGAAATTACTACATTTTAGGATCCAACTTGGATTGGTGATACAAATTAGGACCTAAAATTTGTGTGGACGTCATTTGAGTTGCCTTTGTATGAATAAAAGTTATTATTGGTTGAAGCTGGGGCATATGGTTGAAAGCATGTTGTTCATTTGTACAAGATAACAGATGAGAGATGCTTTGTGAACACAACTGATGGTTATGTGACCCAAGAATCGAAGTGTCAGTGACACAGGGTGCCGGCCAGTGATTGTTGTGGCATGTGCCATGCTGAAAAAAAAAACGGGGGATGAAAACTTAATAGCTCATCTTTAATTCAGATTAGATTAAAAAGACTTCATAGGTGTTTTGCTAGGTTCTGGTCCCAGTGCAGCATGGGCCAGCACTTGCAACTCTGGTTATGTCATTAATGTTCAGATGTCAAAACATTGTATGATTTTAATATAAGGATATCCACAATAGTTTTGACTTGTTGTTTACCACTTGCATTAGAGGTTTGCAGAGTTTTCTATTAAAATCATGCCTAAATTCTTCTTTACGTAGTCATTTTTTATGTTCAATTTGCATAGCCAATGCAATAGATCTCCCAACTTATCAACTGGTGTTCCAAGCAGCTTCCTTTGTTGCACTACCTTGTGTAGGAATTTGGCACAATTTTTTTAGAGGATTGACGGGATGAGAGGTGCTTATAGAAAGTTCACAGGACAATGAATCATGATTTGATTCTGAGTTTAACTCTTTTTGATGACAAGTCTTGTAGACTCGGGTTAAGAGGCGAGTTGTTCTGATAATTAATTGAACTGCTATTTGTAATTTAGATGTTCATAAATCATTCACCATGAAATGTATTTTCAGGCCATGAAAGTAATGTTTTCTGTTTGTTTTCTATATGACCCATAGCTCAGACTGCTTCTGAAATGTAAGATTTGTGACGAAAGAATAGTTATTTTCTCTTTACCGCTTTATTTACCTGCAGGTGACTTTTATTCTGAACCACTATTTCTTGTTCTTTAGTTATAAATTCAGCATATATTGGGCATAGAATTGAGATATTGTTTGTCAATCTCTTCTTGCTCTTCTTCCTTGACTAGGTTTTGTTGCAAGGTTATTATATAATTTTGTTAGGATGGATGGCATGCAGTTATGGGATGCAAGCACCGGTCAAGGATTTGCTCGGTTTATAGAGCATCAAAAAAGAGCTTGGTCTGTCAATTTCTCACAGGTGGATCCAACTAAGCTTGCCAGTGGAAGTGATGACTGTTCTGTGAAACTTTGGAGCATTAATGAGGCATGTTTTCTGAATCAATGTCACATACAAATACAGGATAAATTTCGTGGATACTTTATTTAGAATAATTAACTTCTGAATCTAAAATGTAAATGAATTCCTGAGCTGTCTTTGACATTGGGGATCTCTGTTAATTATAACATCTATCTGACAACTTGTACTTGCTCATGTTGTTATGGCACCAGTTAGCTTATCAATCTAATAACAAAATGCATATTTATAGATCACACTGTTAATCATGAAGTAGAGTTCAGAAACAAGGGGGAACAAATGTTATGGGGTTGTACTTCAGTTATAAAATGACCTTATTTTTGTGCTTCATAAATTCAAATTAATCATTCATGATTTATTGTTGTTCCTTGATGCCGACCAATGTTGTTTCTGTGAATGGCAGAAAAATTGCGTTGACACGATCAGGAATGTGGCCAATGTATGTTGCGTTGAGTTCTCATTACACTCCTCCCGTTTGTTGGCTTTTGGTTCTGCTGATTACAAGATATATTGTTATGATCTACGGAATACTAGAATTCCCTGGTGTACTCTGGCTGGACATGGAAAGGCAGTCAGCTATGTGAAATTTTTAAACTCAGAAACACTTGTCTCTGCATCAACTGACAGTACACTTAAGCTTTGGGATCTTAGTAGAGCCAACGCCAGTGGGTTGTCAACCAGTGCTTGCTCTCTTACATTAAGTGGACATATCAATGAGAAGGTTTGCAGCTTTCTTTATAGTTTCCATTTTTAATTGCCTATGATTTGTACTTGTTTGATAACTATTGGAGGTATGATTGACAGTTGTTATTTATGGTTCCTGCAGAACTTTGTAGGTTTATCTGTTTGTGATGGATATATAGCATGTGGTTCAGAGACAAATGAAGTAAGTTTATTTACAATTTTCAAATGTCTGAAAATTTGAATTAAAGCTATTATACTTTTTTAGCCAGAACTGTTTTTTGGCTACCTGTGGCTCAAGGGCTATCAAGCTTCCATATGGTGCCACATTTTTAATGCACTTCTTACTGTTTGGTAGATATAGTTTTGATTTAAATGGTTTGACCTACAAGATTCTTTCGTTATGCACAGTCAATCTTCCTATCAATTGTTATAGTAATAACCAGGATGTTCTGACACAGATATGATTTTAGTTCATGGAAACAATTTTGTATATTCATCCACTTGTTTAGCTTTATAGCTATAAGTGTCTTGGCAAATATCAATTTATCTGTTTTTGGAAAAATGTCTTGTATAAATATTTTGCTTTTGCAGACTCCATCTCCATCTGTAAGCTAATCCTATGAAAAATATAAATTTTGTTGACTCAAGCATGTAGCCCATGCCAATTCAGTCTCAAAGCATTAAATCTATCAACCAGCAACCGCTATAAAAATTTGGTGATCTTACTTGGTCTTACTTCATATTAAGAGAGATTTGTGGAGCACGGGACAAATCTAGTCCTGCGAGGATATTTGTGCAAAAACTTCATTTGCAGGCCATGATATTGTTTTGCACATCCACAACTCGCCATGTATATCATCACTTAAACTGAAGTAGCATTATAACACAGGCTAATGGGATGTTTTCCCAGGGTAATCCGGACAAGGTTTTATCTATTTTGATCATCTGGACATGAGATTGGTTCCTCACCACTGAGTGTTTTATTTCTTCACAGGTTTATGCTTACCATAAAACTTTTCCCATGCCAATAACTTCCCACAAGTTTGGCTCCACTGATCCCATTACGGGGCAAGAGACCAGTGATGATAATGGACAGTTTGTCTCAAGCGTCTGCTGGAGAGGCAAATCAAATATGGTCATTGCTGCAAACTCCAGTGGTAGCATAAAAGTATTACAGATGGTTTGAGAGAAGACACTCTTGATAAACTTAAAAGAGATTGAGTAATTGCCAACTGAAGTAACCAATGTGCTGCCAATCCCAAAGATAGATGATGATTATTTCAGTGAATCAGGGTTCGTCCAGAGTAGCCTCAAGTGGTGCGAATATCAAAATTCCTTCACCTTGCAGTGCCATTTTGGCTCAGAATCAGATGTACAGATGATGCAGTGAATTGTGCAGATCTTCATTTTTCTTGTGGTCTTAATCATCAAATACACATTAAGAAATGCTGCAGATTCTCTTAGCTTGTGTAGTTCTATGTTTGTTCTTCATGGGTTAAAAGGATTTTTGATCCCACAACCCAAGGTCACGAGCATCCTTGTCATCCAGGTATGGAATGGAACTGTTTCTCTATGTTGACTAGAGACTTGACCTTTTCTCGACATTGCAAGGAGAAGATATGCTACTAGAAACAGAGGATTGTGTGTCAAGAATGGAAAATAGTAGGGTGACCTATTCAAACATGAACTGAACAAGATGGCATGCATGTCAAAGTTCAGTGCAAGTTCAGTGCTTGCTTGAACGATGAGGAAATGGTGACCATCAGAACAATCTAGGAATTGAAAGGGAATGTGCATACAGGAATTTTGTAGAGGCTTTCAGGATTGTATATCATTAATGTAATCAGTTGTTGGAACCAAAAGAATATGTAATTAGTTTTTAGCATATGGTGTTAAAAGGGTGCATTCCACCCTCCTTTCAAGGGAAGGATGTTTATCAAACAACGCCCTTGCTGACAAGAAGGAATTTATGTACAATATGAGCTATAGTGCAAGATAACCATTCTTTATTTAACAAATAAGATTTGATGTAATCACATTTTAGGTAAAACCAGTGTAACTTCTATTTGAATAGAGAGATGTTTGGATGTAACGAAAATCAGATGAGCTTGTACAGACAGAAAACTCTCTGAAGAGAAAAACTATGATATGTTGATAAAATTTCAGGAAATCCAATAGATGTTATGTGGGTTTTTTTTTTTTTTTGGAATATAATTTTTAAGTGCATGTATCATGATATGCTCTTGACCCGCATTTCTCACATTATACTTATTCCAAAAAAATGTCATGATGACATTTATTTAGGTCTCTTAATGGAGCTTTTGATGGAGATGATTCGAGAGAATATGTTAACAATCTCCAAGACATTATACTAGAATATTTGTTTTGAATGTTATTTTGTTTTTGAATGGTATGACATTGTAATCTCTTTTTACCTCTTACATTTTCCTTTCCAAGATAATGTCATGACCAGAAGAAGCTTCCTGGAAAACCACTAAGTTACAGATCATATTGAAATTCAGAGCTTCCAAAAGGAGCTTTTGCTTGCTGAACAGCATTGACTCAGCAGAGAAACTGAATAAATTTGTTAAGATATCTAGTTTCTTGCATAGGACCTTCAGTGATCTTCTGTCAATGTCTCAGCTGCTGAACTTGAACCATGATTTCAAGCAGGTCGTGTCACCCTTGAAACTTTTGTTTCCTCAAAGGAGAATATAATCAATAACACGTGCTTGTACCTCAGAAGGAAGTAATCAATAGGGAATGTTTTGATACTACAATAAAGAATAAAATGTTTAACCATTGTAGAAAAGAATGCGACCAAAAAGGGCATGCAGCTGTTTCAGTTTTCTTGATTTTCAGCAGGGACATTTCACACACATTCTCCAGAACGAAAGCTTGTGTGCAGCATTTGTGACAGAAGACTGTAAAAATAGGATTATAAGATGCAGCATCATGGCACACCTTTCTTTTTTGACTGTAAAATGGAGGGTGGGTTTCAGATTATGAATTATGCTCCATAAGGAAGAAGTTTGGTGTACGGAATCTGCACATGCACTTGTTGTTTTGCGGATTGCAGCTACCTCGTGCCAGTCTTTCTTTGAAAGAACAATGAGCATCGATCAATAGATGGGCTTTAAGACCTCTGCTATTTCTCAATCCGGGACTTTGAAAGAACAATGAGCCTTCGATCAATGCATGGGCTTTAAGACCTCTGCTATTTCTCAATCTGAGACGTGCCTCATTGCGGGACTGATGGCATCTGGCTCTCCGAGCTCGTTGGCAAACCACGCCCACAACCAATCTGCGATGGTTTCACTGTTTTCCCTTTTTGGTGCTGTCCTGAAGAGGTCAAAGCAAAACAAGCAAGATAGGTATTATTGCTCGACCATTGTTAGCAGTAACAATAAAGAATTTTTATACCCAAATTTAAGAGTAGAAGAAGGTGAAGATTGTTCTTATATATAAGGTTATATTTAGAATTCGAAACATTTTAGTTTCTGGGCAAGTATGACATAATTGTCTTTTCCCTCCAACTAGGAGATCACAATATCAGATAATTTCTTATAAAATGTTAGACAGTGAAAAGTGATAAATATTACTGCAAATAAACCAAGAGGACCTAAAGCAAGGAATATGATGCTTGGTGCCCAATATTAAAAAAAAAAAAAAAAAAAAACAAAGATTTTCTAGACAATAAGTTATTTTAGTTCAGCAAAATATAAGTATTTGCATTTCAGATTTGTTGTTTGTATATTCAATAGCAGAAAGGAATTGGCAAGTACTTGATCTTCTACAAGAGAAACTGATTAAAAAAATGATTTGATAATATCTTAATTAATTTCTTATTTGACTTTGAATAAACAAATGCTAGAGGATTTATAATCAAAATTAGACTTTAAAGACCATTAGTTATTAGAGAATTGTTTAAATTTGACATTGGGTGCATGGCTAATGTTTACCTATCATCTTTCCTGAATAAAAAGACATTAAAAGTTTTTCATTTTCCAGTTCAGTTACGAGGAAACAGCTCAATGCATCTGTTCAATACTACCACATACGATGGTGGAAGTGAGGTGATAGCCTAGTTCTTAAGGTTGTTGCTATAGACCATCAGAAAATGCATCTGATTGCAGACTGAATGACTGCCTCATCTGTAGCACCTAGAAGACTACTAATCAAAAGTTCAATTTACTTATTTCAGAACATCAGAAACTACATCACAAGTCCTTCTATCATTGCAAATAACAAATTATAGAGCTAAGCTGGGAAAGAATCAGTTCGATGAAAAATGTATCCAATAAAAGCAAGAAAAGATTGGAGGGGTACCTATTTGCCTGTTGGCCTTTCCGTTAACCTTCCTCGCTGATGATGTCTTTTGGTTAGAGTCAGGAGTCACCTGAGATAACGTCCTCCCAGAACCTACAGGGGTGGACATGACATCTTCTGTGAGACTTGTACCAAATGCGTTCTCCTCTCCACAGATTGATGTCTCCTCGCTTCCCGACTCCGAACTTTTATCTTTGACATTAAGACTAGTTCTCTCCCTCTCTATAACCCTATAAGCATACATCTGAAAAGGAATTTCTGAGATCTGGATAGCTTCTTTCTTTCCCAGTTTGTGAATCTCTTCAAGAGAATCCTTTCTATATCAAAGTAATCCACTGGAGGTGCTGCTGAATCAGGCTGGCCATGATCAGGGTTCATGATTAGAAACCGCTTGATGTAACGGAGCACTCTACAAAGAGAAGAGAAGCTTGGCCGTTGAGAGGGATCGGCATGCCAGCATCTTTTTGTTAGGTTGGTGAGATACTTTGGAGTTTGAAATGGAAACAGAGGCCTCTCACCAGCCCTTATGTTCTTGCTCATCTTATCCCCCTGAAGATGATTGTCTTCGAAGGGAATTTTTCCTGTCAGCAACTCGAAGCATATCATTGCAAAGCTATAAACATCTGCTTTCTCTGTGCACTTACTACCACCGGCGTCCCCTGACTGCTCCTGCTCTAAAAGAACCTCTGGGGCATACCAGATCCATGAATTTACGGTAGCTGCTGCTGCTGCTGCTGCTTGGGTTGCTGAAACTCTTGACTTCTTCAGCGGTGACAGCCCAAAGCCAGCAATCTTTACATGCAAATAACCGTCAGGAGAAGCACTCCTTGTCCTAACTAAAACGTTGGAAGGGTTCAAGTCCCCATGATATATCTTCCTTGAATGCAGATACTCCATTCCTCTTGCAATCTGAAGCATTGCGTCCACTGCCACCATAAGAGGCAAGGCAATTCTTCTCCTTGAGCTACAAACCTCTTTGATATGACTGGAGAGATCCTTGCTTACGAGATCCATAACTAGAAAGCCCTCTTTCTTCTCTTCATCATAGAATGAGTACATATAATGCATCACATTTGGGTGGTTGATCGATGTCAAGAGAGAGATTTCATCCATTAGTGGCTCAATCTCTCCAATGACATGCTTCACAGCAAAGCTCTCCCCCATCCACTGGACTTCCTTGCAATTGCTCGACCCAAGTCGCCTCCTCACTTGGTAGTCCTGCGATCCCACAAGGACCGAGGTTGGGAAAAGCTTCCCTTTTGGACCCATCAGCAGCTCTGCGAGCCGGTTCTCTTGCTTTGTCATCGGTTTCGACCCTGCGCTTCTCTTCTCCGCTATCATCTCAGACAAAATCCATCTGTCCTCCTTCCAAGCGCCGTCCAACCTGCTGCAAACCTCCCGTGAAACGATGTACAACTTTCCGAGCTTGTGCTGAAAGAGCTTCGGTTCCATCCACTCTCTCTCGTACTTCTTCGAGAAGACGAGCCTCTTCTTGTGGATCTCCTCTGGATCGGACCCTGTCATCTCTCCGACGTTCTCGATCGCCTCGAGCACGACAGGGATGCACCAAAGAAGGTTGTGGAGATGGAATTCGACGCAGTCCGTGCTCTGGCTGAGGGCGACGGCTTTCCCCCACCAGTCCTTGGGCTCGAGGCAGTGCCTGATGTACTGCTCCCCCTCGCGGAAGACCCGGTGGAGCTCCTTGAACGGCTGCTCGAGGGCCTTCCACTTGGTGAGCTTCTCCTCAAATTTCAGGTGCTGCCGGATCTCGTCGCCGATCCCCTCGAAGGCAGCGTTGAAGGCGTCCACCAGCAGGCCGCACTGCCGCCGGTTCATGCGTATCTCGTCCCGGAACACCATCAGAGCCTTGAGGCTCCCCAGGACTTCACCAATCTGCCGAAACTGCTCCATCCCCGGTCGATGAAAAGAGGTCTCGCTCGATTCCAAAGTTTTTTCTTCTTCCGACCTCTCTTCTGTTCTGCTGGAATATCCCGGTCGCTAACCAGAGATCAAGAAGATAGAAATTAACATCGGCCATCAGACTTTATCAACAAATCTTCCTTACAAATCTTCAATTTTCTTTATTAACAAAAAAAAAAAAAAACAAAATCAAGAATCCCTCCCCAACACAAAATTCATAGAGAGAGAGAAGCCATCGATAAACGAGTATTTTACTATTTTAAGGAGGAGCTAGATTCTATAGAGAATCAATCGATTGGTAGATTCTTCTTGCAGATAATCGAGGCATGCATGATCTTTAGACATAGGGAATCTATCGAGATTAAAGGAACCAGGCTTATGTCAATCTTTCATCCATGCATCAAATTTTAAAACCTCTGATCGACCGGAATCTTTCAGCCAATAATTACCTCGGGAACAAATAAATCGCAACTCATAATACCATTCAAGAAATCGTAAAGCACGTTGACAAGCATCCATTGAAATATATATAAATGAATTGCTTCTCTTACCGGTTCCTACGATCCCGCGACGATTCCAGCCGAAAGAATCAATTGGAGCGACCGATTCGTGGTTGGGGGCAAGAAATGGATCCAACAAATGCAAGGGTTTGTGAAGGTGATTTGATTTCAAAAGAAGAAAGTCGAAGAGGCGAAAGGGGCTGCTTTGGAAAGTAGTGAAGGGGGGGGGGGGAGGCGATGGATCCGATTCGCTCCACCTGGCGTCTTCGTTCAGGAATTGGGACAAGGAAGAAGGAGAGAACCCCTAAGCGTGATTAAGACTTGCGGTTAGAAAAAAAGTCTTTTAAGGTCCATTGCCGCGTATTTTCAATTTTCTCTTTTAATTTTAGTATTTAGTAAGATATAATAATCTTAATTAATTATGATTAATACTGGCAAAGTGGGCGTTCCCGCGACCCTTTTGAATCTCAGAATGGGTTGGTGGTGCCAACGACTAACCGCCTCCAACCGAGCCTCGGTCAGCCCCAGCACGCTGCTGTCGTCGCCATGATTCATGAAACCGCGTTCCCTTCCGTCTTCCCGCTGCTTCTTGAACTTCTCGTCTCTATAAATATCCAGCGATCGAGAAATATGAAAATATTTTTTATTTTTATTTTTCTAAATATGATTTTTTTTAATTTTTTTTTATCTTTAGAAAATATATTTGATGAATGATAACTAAAATTATTTTTTATTTTTATTTTTTTATTATAAATGATGCTTTTTAAATGTCTAGATTTAAAAAATGAAAGAATTATCATCCACTTTCAAGTTTTTTATTTTTCACCTTATTTTGATGAAAAAAGTAAAAATATTAGAAAAATATTTCTATTTTCTGCTATTTTAAAAATATACTTTCAAAAAATTATTTTTATTTTCACTCAATAAATATATTTTTTATTTATTATAAAAAAATAAAAGAGAATTATTCTTGCAAACTAAATATATCATAAATTTTTAAAAATTATTAAAAATTGAAGTTATTAATTTATCTATTAATTGTTTAATTTAAAAAGTAATAATTAAACAAAAAATTTGTTGAGTTAAGATACTCCCTTGCCTAAGAATAGAATTTTTACTATGATAATCAGGATATATTAAGATCTATGTTGTATACGAAGATATTGACCTTGCAATATATGGTGCTTGATAATCATGGACATAAAATATTTTGATATTAAATCAAAATTATTAATATATTATTATTTTTATAATAAAAAAGAAAATATTAAATTCATATGAATGCTTGCAAGATATTTAGAAGATTATTAATAATATTTTTATAAGGTTGAAAAAATATATGCTTGATGGGTGACGCATCATGTAAAATAAAAGTTAAATATAAATTATTAATCTTGACCATTTATAGTGAACATTAAGATATTCTCTATGATTCTTGGGTGTGTGTGTGTGTAAAGGGCAAGATTTAATTTTTTTTTTTTTGTACAAACGGGCGATCATACAAGTCTCGTATGAGTCAGCCCAGATACATCAGAGAATAAAATATGCTAAAGAAGAATCGGATAGTGGTCGCCAGGCCTTCAAATCCATGAACCTGTATGATAAGCCATGAAGTAGTCATCCAATCTGTCGCCGCATTGGCTTCACGATATATATGACGGATCAGGACAGAGCCAGTCACGCGCAGAATAGACCAAATATCCCTCATGATTGGATTAGAAGGACCCTCAAAACAATTCTTCTTCTGCATCCAAGAAATGACCGTCATAGAATCACCCTCAATCATGATCATAAGAAATCCCCGCCAAGCAGCATAGAGCTCAGCCATCGAGACAAAAGAGTCAAGAGAACCAAAACCTTTCATAGCCAACAAATCACTCATCGGCCCACGAATGATGAACGTAGAGCCAGCAGCTCTACCATGCCCGTCGAAGTTGATTTTGATAAACCCTGGAGGAAGGCTCCCAAGAAATAAAAATCGGATACCGGTTCGCTGCTGAAGCAGCAGGGAAACTCTAACGGTCAAAGGAGTTAGAACCAACACGGCATAGTTCATTATCAGCATTCTACTCTTTCTTATAATCCTACGAGAGAACAGTGATATTCAAAAAATGAACTCATTCCTTGATAGATAAATTTGATATGATGACTACTCAAAGATAAGGCTTATGTTGAGATCCGCACCGAATATCAATTAAAGGGCAAGATTTAATTGAAACATACGGACCGGCGGCAGTGCATGCTTAAAAGATATTATGGGGAGGTATATACGCATCCAATTTCTCGGCCATTACTCGTTCAATCTCGCTAACGCCGGAAAATGAAGAGTAACCGCCGAGTCCACGGGACGTGCAGGCAATGAGTCGTTAAGTGCGACGTGTCCCGCGTTGAATGGGTCAGCTCGTCGTGCGTCCAGAGTTCGTTACGGACAACCGGCCCCCTCACGGCCGCGATAAGCCGTCCACTTGCGGTGCTGGGTCCCACTTCATCGCCCAAAGCACCTGGATATTTTCTGGGGCTTGCTTAAAAGTTAAAAGAACCGTGCGTCCGCCCAAAGGCCCTCTCGTTAAAGTCAACAAAGGGCAGGTCGGCTGATGGCACATTTCGTTGAACGTAAGGAGGACCGGGGACGCTGGCGTGCCTTGGCGGGGGAAGTTAGTGCGTGAACGGTTTGTCAGAAATAATAAAAATCAAATAAACCGGGCCCATCGCACTCATCAAGGTTGGTTGAGTCATGAGTGGCTTCCCTTTATAACAAATTGACTACTTCCGTGAGTCCCCTTGCCTTCCTTTTGCTTAATTCGCGGGCAATCGTAACCTGTTGATATGTGTACCGTTACCATATAAGATGATCATAATCCTATTATCTATAAAAAAAAGTTTTTATACGTTACCTTCGATGAAGTAAATTTAATACATTATTTTTTTTATTAATCCATATAAATTTTATATAGCTTAATATAATAAAATAAAAATATCACCTTAAATTTTAACTTAATGTATATTTATTTTTTTAATTTATGTACAAATAATGCATGTGATGCCATAAATTTATAACTAGAATATCATAATTTTTTTTTAACTTTCTGAATGAATATCTTAATTTTATAAATATGTGACCAACTCCTAAATACTCTGGATACATGTTCACTGGAAGCAAAGAAAGGCCCTTGCTCAAGAAAGGCCCCAAAAACTTGATTTGATCGTCTGTTTATGTTTCTTAGTCTCCATTAGCCCAAAACTTGATTTGATCGTTTGTTTATGTTTTCTAGTCTCCATTGGAGCTTACTTTAAACTGTTAGAAAAAGTCTTCCTACACTGGGGGTGGTGCAAGAAGCACGCATCGGCACTCAGCCAATGCGGACGCATGTATCATGGCCCATTGGGCCATAGCATGCTTCACACGCATGCCAGTGCATTGCCCCCGATGCACTAAGTCCTTTCCTAAACTGTTAATAGGCGTGGGCCTAATTACGATGATACGCCCACATGCAAATTTATATGAAAATAATAATAACGTTAAGCAAACGTGCGAAGGTCTGCACAATGTCTTCACTAATTAGTGGCTTCAGACATGACGTAGTAGATTTGTAAAAATACCTTCATACATGACGTAGTGGACTTGTAAATTCGTATTTGATACAATAGATTAGTGGCAATCTTATTTTTTCTACCAGTGTTCTAAGCTCGGCATTTTTAGTTAAATAAACATTTAACAAGATTTATTCCTCTCTCTCTCTCTCTCTCTCTGCAATTTCAATCCATTATAACATTATATGAATCAATCTTTTCAAATCAGATTGGTAAATCTTCAACCTTTTATTTGTGTCATTGATCACAATTTAGTAGGTTTAGTTGGTGTTGCTGCTGAAATCCATCCTTCGACTCGGACGCGGTGGGGCTTCGAGACGGGCTTCCTCCTGAGCGGACCTGCAAGACAGTCCTCACGCGAGAGGCGTTGGGGGTGACCCTCTGCGGAAGACCCTCCGATGCTTAAGTCAGTAGAGATTGACAGTCAACAGAAGTAAGGAGAAGGCTCTCGCTGAAGAGTTCCTCAAGAGGCTCCGAGCGGAGAGCTAATGGCGGAAGTGAAGGCAGAGAGAGAGAGAGAGCCAATGAGCAAGTGTGCGCACGGGAGATGGCGTACCTGAGGGGGTCTGAAGGTGTGGTATTTATAGAGGATCACCTGGTTGTTTGGGAGAGTCATGGGTCCGAAAGCTGTTGAGATTCGAATCCAGTTTGTTATGAGATCGGTAGGATTCGTATCTAGTTAGTTAGAGAATCAACGGCTGAGAGAGCTTGTTGATGTCTCGAGATTTGGTGGGAGCATAGGCCCCAGGGGCCTAGGCCACTCTCAGATATGATTCATGTTTTGAATCTTATAAGCTTTCCCGCGCCGGACTCCGTAGAGGTATGGGGATCGCTCGGGCTACGCCGAGTGATAGGAAGGGACCGGCTAGAAAAGCCGAGCGGGGGAATGGCTCGGTCAGAGCCAATGAATGGTAGCTCGGCCGGGGCCGAGAGACGATAGATGATAGCTCGACTCGAGGGCCGAGAGATGATAGACGATAGCTCGGCTCGAGGGGCCGAGAAACAAGAGAGGATAGCTCGGCTCGAGGGGCCAATAAACGAGATAGCTCGGATGGGACCGAGAGGCGATAGCTCGGATGAGACCGAGAGGCGATAGCTCGGATGGGACCGAGGGGCGATAGCTCGGATGGGGGTGTGAAACGCGATCCGCGCCTTGAGAATCTCTGGCTCGGTGAGGGGCTAAGGCGCCCCGACCTACTGAGGCTGACTTATCCCTGGCGGGCGTCGCACAGCAAGCAGAAATCAGGGTTAGCCCTAGCCACGTACACGATTATTGATGCATAGTGATTTTACCCCTCAACACATGCCCCCCACTCCTAGTTTGAAGCGTAGGTTCGGGCATAGGGAGTATAAGTCCAAGTGGCACGATTTGAACGAAAGGATTCGGATTAGAAAGACTGCGCAATAATGCCCTATTTAATGCTGCGCGGCCGCTGTGCCTTCATGGGTAAGGCTCCTTTGGGGCGACGGTTGGGGGACTGCCACGTAGCAAATCCTAGTTTTTACGCGTTTGTAGAGGTGGTTCAGGCGCCTTGGGTGAGACGCCTTATCTTCTCTTGAGGCGGTTTCCTTCGAGGGAAGAAAAGTTGAAACAGCGCTGTTTATGCTCGCAACGCTCATTCGTTCCTCTTTGGAGCATTTTGTTCTCTGTTCCCTCTGTAGCTTCGTTTGGTGTTTCTCCTAGCTAACAGAATGATGAGCCCCGACGACGTGGTTTCAGAGATTGCCACCGAGGATTTGAGAAAAATTCGCTAGAAGTACGGCATTCCCTCGGATGTTATTCTGCGGTTGCCGGAACCTGAGCATAGGGTTTCGCAAGATTTGAAACACGGGGTCTTTTTTATGAAGATAGTCTGAAGGCGGGCCTCGGTTTCCTCTCCATCCCCTGGTGAAGAGATCATGAAGTTTTACAACATCTGCCCGACGATGGTCGCTCCCAACAGCTGGCGGAGTATCATCGGGTTTATTTCGATGTGCAATCGGATTCAGATAGTGGCAACTCTGCCCCTTTTTCGTGCTTGCTACCACCTGATACCTGGAAGGAAATCGGAGTGGCCTTACATCAGATCTCGGAGGTCATTTAAGACGATCGTGGATAAGCCGTCATCTATAAAGGGGTGGAAGATTCGATTCTTCATTGCTAAAGGGAACATTGGTTCCGATTTTCCCCGGGGATGGGGAGACTTTGTTCGGGATGTGGAAACACATCCGACTTTATCTGAGCAAGAGGAGAAGGATTTGGAAGTCCTCCGCGACGGCAGGGCATTCTCGGCCAACGACTTACTCGGAGGAGGCTCTTTTCGCCGCCGGGCTTAGCCCTCTCAATCCGCATGGTAGGTCCTTTTTCACTGGTTTTATTTGAGCAAATGCGTCTCAGTCTGACAGCTTGCTCTTCGCTCCCGCAGCCAAGAAGTCTGAATTGTCAGGCCACATACAGAAAAGGATGGGCAAGCGCCCAGGGGAGAGTAGCGGTGGGGAGAAAAGTAAGCCCGAGAAGAAGGCTCGTCTTTTGAAGAGCGCTCGTAGAGGTTGGGGTAACCACGACGGGGCACCGAAAACATAGGAGGGCCCAAAGAGGACTGCTAAGATCCCCTGTCCCCCAGTGGTGGAAATAGAAGATAGCTCGGACGAGACTCCGTTGGCTCATCCGAACGCCCCTCCTTTGGAAGATGAGCCAATGGCTGGCTCGGCGGAGGTCGGTGCCCCTGAGGGCTCTTCCCCAAACGGAGAAATGTCTCTAGCCTTGGTAGGAGGACAGGAAGGGGCGACTGCAATCGTCGAAGCTCAAGAAAAGTTTTCTATTGGAGGGCTCCCCTCAGAGGGGCTTAGGGGCGGCGACGCTGGGTTGGCTGCAGCAGAGACTCGCGAGGGGCTGACGACTGGAGAACCTCTTCCTGGAGAGGTTAGGGCAACTACCAAACAGACTGAAACCTTGGCGGAGCATGTAGGGGAAGAGCAGGTGTTCGCAATCGAGGGGAGAAACTCGGACGAGGGGATAGGGCAAGGTGAGAGTCTTGCGGCCGAAGCTTCCTCCCCAAAAGCTTCGGAAAAACTGGCGCTTGGGCTGGCCGAGTTATCCAAGGAAGGCCAGGTTAGAATTCTGCTGGAGGAGGCCGAGAGGTCAAAGGCTTCTCAATCGGAGGTTGCCCGTATCGATCCTTCAGGTGGGGATGGTCAGCCCAGTAGCTCGGACTCGGCCATCGAAGCGGCGTTTGCTGCCCTAATGAGGTCGGTACTACCCAGGCGCGGATCCTTCGGCGGATAAGTTGCGGACCTGGATCTTGTTGATGCTGCATTTGGCCAGCGGGACGCGGTGAAGGATATCCACCTTCTTCCCGAGATCAACAATTCTATCATCATGGGGCTAGCCAGGTCTTACATCTCCCGGTAGGTTTCTATTCCCAAGCAGCGAATGCTTTCCGGTTAGCTCGGTCGTGCTTTTCTCACTTTGTGTTTCATTTTGCAGAGTGCTTTGGTTACCAGGGCGCTGTGCTGGCGCTTGAGCCTAGTATCGGGGGCCAATATCCAGGCCAGGAGAGTCAACACCGAGCTTCAATCACGAGCGAAAGCGTCTGACACATTTGAGCAACTTCTGGGCACCAGTAACGAGAATATGGCGAGGATGAAGATATTGTATCGGGCTGCCCAAGGTGATGTGTCCAAGCTAGAGCTTGAAGTGAAGGAGCTGTGTGGGTTCCTGGCGAAGTGTGACGACGCATGCTTGGAGCTATCCCGGATCAAATCCAGGCATTCCGAAGAAATGGAAATTGTTAAGAAACAGTTTAACGAGAACCTGAGCAGGCAGAGGAGAGAGGCCGCGGAAGAGAGGAGTCGCTTGAGTAGAATGCTTGGCGAAACGGAGGAGAAGGTACGGTGGCGCGACCGTGACATTGCCGACAGGGATGACAATATCAGGAAAAGATTAACCTGCTCGACAACAAGCTCTCCCAAGCCTGGGAGAAGTTGATGATAGGCAGTCAAGGATCAATGATCTTAAGAGCAGAGTCGAGCTAATTAGAGCTAACAAGTCGAGGGCCATTGATGAGATCAAGGAGCTGACCAAGAAGCTAGCTCGGCGGGAGGAGAGGTGTGGTCCTACCCCTTTTTTAGCTTCCTTTACTAGCCCATCGCGGCATTGGCTAATTCTGTTTTTACAGATGAAGGAGGCGGAGCTGCATAACCGAGACCAAATGTGGGCCTTGCAAGGGGAGTTGGCATCCGATCGAGAGAGGAATTCAGAGCTCGAGAGGCGGGTCAGTGAGTCCGAGGAGCAGGTTGCTCTACTGCGGAATCGAGCTGCTAAAACTGAGGGGCTGGTGCCTCACTGCGGAGCCAGTAGCTGAAACTGAAATGCGGTTCGCTTTGCTCAAGGGCGAACAAGATGCAACTTGCACCGACGCCTTCTAGCTCGGTGTGGAGGACACTCGAAGCAAGATATCTAAGGAGCATCCAGAATGAGACCTCTCCTTCTTGAGTGTTGAGACCCCTGAAGCTTGCTCCCCAGGGGATGAAGAGGACGAATATGATGATTTTTCAGACGCCGATTCTGACGTTGCTTCGGGTGTCAGTGAGGTCGCGACCCTGGAAGGCATCCTCGTCATACCATCGGGGAAACAGCAGTGTTCGAAAAGGGTCAGACGAGTCAAGCTCCCCCGAATGTCACTGAGGAAGCTGCCGAGGCCGTTGGGGCCGTTCCCAACCCTGATTCTTAAGGGTTATCTGTACATTTTTTCTTTTGTTTTTCGAACTTGTAACTCGGTTGGAGTCTTTAATGAATGAGCCTTTTGTCTCCATTCGATTGCCTTTCTCGGATGATCTCTTGTCTCAAGTTTTTTTTTTTTTTTCGACCGCGAGTAACCTATGGCTTATTTGTGCCGCTTGGTAGGTTTAGCTCGGATTTGAGCGAACATCTTGGTCGAGGCCGAGGCATATGGATAGGCTTGGTGAAGGAGCCGAGATACACATAGCTCGGTTAAAGGGGCTGAGAGACGACCTAGCTCGGCCGAAGTCACAAGGTGCGATAACTCGGCTAGAACTGAGAGATGCGGTAGGTCGACTAGAAAGGACCACAGAAACGTCTTGGCCAGGACCGAGGTAGTCCGACTTATCAAGGGCGAAGACGTGGGTGCGCCTTCGATAAAAAGGGGGATTTGATCCCGAGAAAAAGGGGGGTTTGTTAACTTTCCCATCGCTATTTTCTTATTCTTCACGTTGCGGAGGGAGCAAATCCTCGCTCTCGCGAGCGGCCACTGAAGTAACGACACGTGGAGAGGCCTTATGGCAGGGCACTGGAGCTGATGGGTTGGGTGATTGGGGCACTCATCCGAAGTAGTTTAAATACCAACGGGTGGTAGGGCATCGTTAACCACTTCCTCTGCCGATCTTTTGTTGGTTTATCTAAACTTGTGATAGAAAGATGGCTTCCGAGGAAGGAGGAAGGTCGGCCGGAGCATCAGTGAACGATGTCAACGCCCGTTGGGGGACCCGTAGGGGCTGCACTAAGGCGATCATCGACGGGGAAGTCCTGGCCTCATCGTTTGCAAGCCACGAGCAACTTCGGAAGGTGGTCGAGCAATACATGGTTGCCTCTACCAGGGAGATCCTGCGCCTCTGTGAGACCAATGATCGGTTGGAAAGGAAGGTGGCGTCCCTTCAACGGTAGTTGGGCGAGCCGGTTCTGCGGCGAGGGGAGGGCTTAGCGGCTCCCGGAGAGAATGGTGAGCCCCTGTAAGGGCCGATGTATTTTTCTTTCCTTTTGTCACCCTTTTTATGATGAATGAAAAGAACAACTTCTGCGGCTTTCATGTTTGCTGCTGTTTTGAGATGTTTGCTTTCATCGTGCAAGTCTTATAAGCGATCCACTCCCTTGAAGGATTTTTGGCTATCCTGGCAAGATTCAAGTTATAGCGCTCATGCTTTAGCCGAAGTACAAGGAGTGCCTCGTTGTCGATGAGATGAGGGCAGCTGTCTTCATCTAGATCGGGGTGTGGGATAACACTCAGTCGTGTGAACTAAAGATAGATACTTCGGCTTGTTCCGAAGTATGGAAGCAGCTCTGGCCTTGAAGGGGAGCCTAAGGCAATGCCTTGGTTCATGCCTGGATACAACAGGCAGTTGGGCCAGAGTAGAGGATATCAAAGCGTCCTTATCGAGGAGTACTTGGCCTTTGCGCCTCTTTATTATTCGTCAGTGCCTTGTCTTTTCCAAGGCAAGTCGACCTTCGTTTTGCCAAAGTAAATAGTACGGCTCTGTAGCCAGCAAAGGGTGGCCTTGGTGCTTTCCAAGGGGCTTTTATTATATCGATCTTTTCTAATGCAGGTCGTTTTAGTGTGCGACGCAAGCACTTATCCGCCATTGGAGGACGTCGTTTTCACGGGATGATCTCCCAGGGCTGTCGTATCTATAAGATCGACGGGCGATTCTTCGCATTTAAAATTCATGATCCGGATCAGAGAAAATCTTTCGGCATGCGTCATGGTTCGGGCGACACGTTTGGCGCACAACGAGGGGCGCTGTCTTCACCCCAGGAGGCCACGTGGTGGCATGGATTAGGCATTTTGAATCTCGGGGCTTTCTCCTTGATAGTTGCTCCCGATCCATTCTGCCTATAAAAAGGGGAGGAAGGGGCCGTGTTAGGCCATCCCCAAAGCTTTCTTCTCTGTGTTCGTAGAAAAATTTTATGATGGTTGTGTCCTGGAGGCTTAGGGCAGAGGGACTGAGTTTTCCTTTTGCAAGCAGTCTTTCCTCGGATAGATGGGGTGATGAAGGAGTCGCTGAAGAGCGGCTCATCCTCAAGGGAGGAGACTCGGAGATCACATGGAGAGTGCACAGGAGGTCCGCAGAGATCACACGGAGAGCGCACATATGCGCTTTCTGTGTGTCCTTTGTATCCTGCTACGGGGGACGCAGGGTAGGAAGTCCATAGGCACCCCCGTAGCACACACGGAGCCCTCCTTCTCCATCGGGCTAGATTCCCGCCTCTTCTCTGAGGGAAATCCTTGCCACGGGAAGGGGGAGCTGAGAGCAGCGTGGGGCCGATGGTCTCCTAGCTCTCTCAATCGGGCAGCGGCTTGCAACCCAGCATTCCACCTGGGGGGAGCTGGTTAGTTTGCCCGATTCCTCAGAATCAGCATCTACGGGTCATGCCTCCTTTTGGATCTCTTAATTCATCCGGAGGGGTCGTGGGAGGCCGGCTTTGCCACTTATCAGGGCGAGCTGGCTGGTTTATCTGATTTTCCTGATTTCTTAGGTCAGACGCCGAAGTATCATTGTTAACCAAAGCTGACTGGAGCAGTTCGGCCGAGCTATTTGCTCGTTTTCATTTTCCATGCTTTGATGCACTTGTAATTCCTCTCAGGAGGTTGTAACTTTTCTTTTGATGAGGAAATAAAGAAAATTTTCATTCCTTCTTTCTTTAGCTTCTGCCTCCTTTGTGCTGGGGAGTTGTTACTCCTATATTGCTTAGTCCATCCGGGGCTTGTAAGCTGCCCGAATTCGAAGGAAGTCTTGGAGATCTTTTGGTTTGGCCGGGGCTTGCAAGCTACCCGAATCCGAACGAAATTTTAGGGCCCACTTGGTCCGGCTGTAATATGCTATTCCGACTCATAGCTCGGCCAACGAGGTATGGAGATTTAGCTTAGGTAAGTAGCTCGGCCATCGCCGAGGATTGTGATATCTTGTCCAGCCCTTATGTTGAATACAAACTCTGGTGTAGACTGCCAGAGAAGATGAGGGTCGCCCGACTAACGCATGGGGCGCCCGGGACTTACGATTTGGTTACCTTCGAGGAAGGCGGGCCAGCGCATTTCATTTCTTTGCGCTTTTTCGAGGACGTCTGATTCGAGGGCGCCTGGCAGATTTTTGAGGATATTTATTTTAGACGGGTTTGACAAACCGAAGGGAGCATGGTCCCTAGAGAAAGAAGGAAGTTCCCGAGCACCTCGTTGATGCAAAACGATCCTCCTCGGGAGGGGGCGTGACCCCTCACCTCCCGCGAGCGCCCATCGGAGTGGTGACGCGTGCTGAGTTTCCACAGGTCGAGATTAATGACCCGACCAATCGAAACACTTGCCAGGAGTGGTTTAAATACGACTAGAGGGATGCCTGCACCGGTCATCCTCTCAGCCAGTTCCCAGCGGCTCTTGAGTGTGGATATGGCCTCCGACGGTGAAAGATGATCAACTCAAGGGCCAAACGGTGGTACCGATGGCCGCAGGGACTCCCGGGAGAGTCGCATCGCAGTGACCGTTGATGGAAAGGCCTTGGCGTCAGCATTCGCGAGCCATGAGCAGCTACAAAGGGCGGCCGAGCAATATCTGGCCGTCTCGACGAGGGAGGTCGAGTCCCTCCGCCGTGTTATCAGCCAGCAAGAAGGGGAGATAGCGTCCCTTCGCCAAAAAATTGCCAAGTTAGTTCAGCGTGGGGAGGGTTCAGCGGCTCCCGGAGAAGATGTGAAGCCTCTGTGAAGGCTAGTTTTGTCTTTTTCTTTTTCTTTATCATTTTCTCTATAATAAGAAGAAAAGGGGGGTTTTTGGGCAACTTTTGTTTTCGCTGCCATCCCCAAGATGTTTGTCCCTGTCGAATAATGTTTTACGTTTTGGAGACCAACTAGGTCGGCCTGGGCTTGTAAGCTGCCCGAATCCGAACGTAGTCTAGGGGAACGTTTAGGTCGGTCGGGGCTTGTAAGCTGCCCAATCCGAGCTTAGTTTAGGAGAACATTTAGGTCAGTCGGGGCTTGTAAGCGGCCCAAATCCGAACATAGTTTAGGAGAACATTTAAGTCGGCCGGGGCTTGTAAGCAGCCCAAATCCGAACTAGCTTAGGAGAGTACTTAGGTTGGCCGGGGCTTGTAAGCTACCCGAATCCGAGCTAAGCCTTGGAGATCGTTTAGGTCGGCCGGGGCTTGTAAGTGGCCCGAATCTGAACATAGCTTAGGAGAATACTTAGGTCGGCCGGGGCTTGTAAGCTACCCGAATCCGAGCTAAGCCTTGGAGATCATTTAGGTCGGCCAGGGCTTGTAAGCGGCCCAAATCCGAACATAGCTTAGGAGAGTACTTAGGTCGGCCGGGGCTTGTAACCTATCCGAATCCGAGCTAAGCCTTGGAGATCATTTAGGTCGGCCGGGGCTTGTAAGCGGCCCGAATCCGAACATAGCTTAGGAGAATACTTAGGTCGGCCGGGGCTTGTAAGCTACCCAAATCCGAGCTAAGCCTTGGAGATCGTTTAGGTCGGCCGGGGCTTGTAAGCAGCCCGAATCCGAACATAGCTTAGGAGAATACTTAGGTTAGCCGGGGCTTGTAAGCTACCCGAATCCGAGCTAAGCCTTGGAGATCGTTTAGGTCGGCCGGGGCTTGTAAGCGGCCCGAATCCGAACATAGCTTAGGAGAGTACTTAGGTCGGCCGGGGCTTGTAAGCTACCTGAATCCGAGCTAAGCCTTGGAGATCATTTAGGTCGGCCGAGGCTTGTAAGCGGCCTGAATCTGAACATAGCTTAGGAGAGTACTTAGTCGGCCGGGGCTTGTAAGCTACCCGAATCCGAGCTAAGCCTTGGAGATCGTTTAGGTCGTCAGGGCTTGTAAGCGGCCCGAATCCGAACATAGCTTAGGAGAATACTTAGGTCGGCCGGAGCTTGTAAGTTACCCAAATCCGAGCTAAGCCTTGGAGATCGTTTAGGTCGGCTGGGGCTTGTAAGCGGCCCGAATCCGAACATAGCTTAGGAGAGTACTTAGGTCGGTCGGGGCTTGTAAGCTACCCGAATCCGAGCTAAGCCTTGGAGATCGTTTAGGTCGGCCGGGGCTTGTAAGCGGCCCGAATCCGAACATAGCTTAGGAGAATACTTAGGTCGGTCGGGGCTTGTAAGCTACCGAATCCGAGCTAAGCCTTGAAGATCGTTTAGGTCAGCCAGGGCTTGTAAGCGGCCCGAATCCGAACATAGCTTAGGAGAGTACTTAGGTCGGCCGGGGCTTGTAAGCTACCCGAATCCGAGCTAAGCCTTGGAGATCGTTTAGGTCGGCTGGGGCTTGTAAGCGGCCCGAATCGAACATAGTTTTTAGCATCGTTCGGTCCTCGATCACGCTGGGGGCGCTCGGTCATACCGAGTTTTATCAAGCGGACTCGACCTAGCCGAGGTTCGGAGATTCAATTCAAAACTCAGGGGAACGGCTCGGATGTGCCAAGAGTGAGTTAGAGGTATCGATTTTCATCGCAATTTTTCCAAAGAGTCGACCATGTCGTAAATAACAGGAATAAGATGCCATAGTTATAAACAGGGCAGGTCAAAGAGGCGTACCCTACTGATAGTATACGTGGAGGTTGTCTGAGTTCACGTCCGGGGAATGGTTTTCCCGCTTAGATCCTGAAGCTTGTAGGTGCCAGGTCCGATGACTTCCGCTACTTGGTAGGGGCCTTCCCAGCTCGGCGAGAGCTTTCCTTGCTCCAGCGGCTTGGAGACAGATGCTTTCCGGAGAACGAGATACCAGGTGAGAAGGATTTTCCTTTGACTCTGGAGGTGTGATAACGGGCCACTCTCTGCTGGTACGCAGCCATTCTGATTCGAGCTTTTTCCTGACCTCTTCTACCAAGTCGAGATTGGTGCGGAGCTGCTCGTCGTTGGCTTCTTCTAAGTAGCTTTCAACTCAAGGAGAGGGCAGGCTTATCTCCACTGGGATGACGGCTTCCATGCCAAAAGCCATCCGGAACGGGGTCTCGCCGATAGGGATCCTTCGGGTGGTGCGGTAGGCCCATAGAACATGGTGAAGTTCGTCTGCCCATCTGCCTTGGGCTCTGGTGAGCCGAGCTTTAATCCCTTGAAGCAGGGTTCGATTTGTTACCTCGGCTTCTCCGTTGGCCTGCGGATGCCCTACTGAGGTGAGGCGATGGCTAATGCCGTGATCTTCGTAGAATTCCCGAAACTTGGGATTATCGAACTGCTTACCGTTGTCAGTGATGATGGTATGCGGGAGGCCGAAGCGGCAGATGATGGATTTCCACACGAAATCCCTGGCCCGAGCTTCGGTGATTTGGGTGACTTCCTCAGCCTCAACCCACTTAGTGAAGTAATCAATGGCGACGAATAAAAACTTCCTCTGTCCGGTGGCGAGGGGAAAAGGGCCAAGAATATCCATCCCTCACTTAGCAAAGGGCCAAGCAGAGGAAATGGGGATCAGACTGGCAAAAGGGAGCCTCTAAATGTTGGAGTGCCTCTGGCAGGGGTCACAGGCTCAGACGAGATTGTCGGCATCCTTTTGTATGGTTGGCCAGTAATATCCCTGGCGAAGTACCTTGTGGCATAGAGATCGACTTCCTAGATGACTACCACAAATTCCTTCATGCACCTCCCGAAGTGCATAGTCAGCCTCAGATGGGCAGAGGCATCTGAGAAGCGGCATGGAGAAGGACCGCTTATAGAGCTGGTCGTCGATTAGCACATAGTGGGTAGCTTGCAACTTCAGCTTTCTTGCTTCCCTGCGGTCGGCTGGGAGCGACCCTTCTTTAAGATACTTCAATATAGGGTCAAACCATGATGGTTCGACCTCAATCTGCATCACTCGGTCGGCCTCCGCGATGCTGGGCTTTTCCAGAATTTCCAAGAGGAACTTCCATTCGGAGTCCATCGACTCCGCAGTTGCTAGCCAGGATAG
Source organism: Calamus simplicifolius (assembly GCA_900491605.1). NCBI lineage: Eukaryota > Viridiplantae > Streptophyta > Magnoliopsida > Arecales > Arecaceae > Calamus > Calamus simplicifolius. Next base: position 120,224 of record UESW01003862.1, read on the forward strand.
TAGATCGGCACGAGCATTTTCGATCTGGGGATCTGGATAACTTCGAATTTGGTGAAGTAAGAGAGTAAGTTCGCACCTCTTGGAGATACCGAATCATGTTTGGCTCTCGGGCCTCAAACTCGCCCCGCACGTGACTGGCTACCAACGAGAGTCGGTAAAGGCATTCAGTTTCTTCACTTTCAGGTCACGGGCGATTCGGAGTCCGGCGAGTGGAGCTTCATATTCTGCTTCATTGTTGGAGGCTGGGAAGGAGAATCGAACGCCGTACTCAAAGGTTATCCCCTCTGGGCTGGTGAGGACTAGACAAGCACTGGAGCCATTGGCGTTGGAGGATCCGTCAACGTGGAGCAGTCACAGGGCGTTTGGTTTCAGATACTCGGAGGAGTCTGGGGTGGAGCCATCTTCTGGGATAGCACATTCAAGGATGAAGTCGCTAGGACTTGCGCCTTTATGGCAGGGCGAGGCTGATATCGGATGTCATGCTCGCTCAACTCAATGGCCCACTTTGCCATTCTTCCTGATGTCTCTGGACGGTGGACCACCGCCTTGATTGGCTGGTCAGTGAGGACCGTCACTGAATGCGCCTGAAAATATGGTCGCAATCTCTGAACTGACATTATTAGGGCCAGCACCAGCTTTTCGATCCGGGTGTATCTTGTTTCGGCGTCCCGAAGCATTTTGCTGACATAGTAGATAGGCTTGTGAGTCTTCTTCTCTTCTCTGACCAAAATCAAGCTGATTGTGCCCTCCGAATTGCGAGGTATAGAAACAGCATTTCTCCCAGATTGGGACTGCTGAGGAGAGGCGGAGAACCGAGATACTTCTTGAGGTATTCGAATGATTTTTGGCACTCGGGAGTTCATTGAAAGTTCTTGGCGGATCGGAGAGCTTTGAAGAAAGGGAGGCTCCTCTCGGCCGATCGAGCCACAAAGCGGTTGAGGGCCGCAATCCTCCCCGTCAGGTGCTGGACTTCTTTAATAGACGAAGGTGGTGTCATTTGTTCAAGGGCGTGAATTTTCTGCGGGTTGGCTTCGATGCCTCGCTGAGAAACCATAAAGCCTAGAAATTTTCCTGAGGTGACGCCGAAAGCGCATTTTGCCGGATTGAGCTTCATCCGATACTTTCGGAGTGTCGCGAAGCTTTCTAAAAGGTCTTCAATATGCTGGGAAGCTTCTTTGCTTTTAACCAGCATGTCATCAACATATACTTCCATGTTCCGACCGATCTGCTCCATGAAGACCTTGTTTACTAGCCTTTGTAGGTGGCACCCGCATTCTTTAGACCAAATGGCATGACTCGGTAGCAATAGGTACCTCGGTCGGTTATGAAGGCTGTTTTTTCTTCATCCTCGGGTGCCATCCGAATTTGGTTATAGCCTAAGTAGGCATCATGAAGGTCAGCATCTGATGGCCGGAGGTGGCATCCACGAGCTGGTCGATCCGGGGGAGAGGAAAACTGTCTTTCGGGCATGCTTTATTAAGGTCGGTGAAGTCGATGCAGATTCTCCACATGCCATTCGACTTTTTCACCATGACGACATTGGATAGCCAGCTCGGATAATTTACCTCCCGAATGAAGTTTGCCTTAATGAGCTTGTCCACCTCTTCTTCAATTGCTCTCTACCGGTCAGGGGTGAAGCTTCTCTTCTTCTGCTTCACAGGTCGGGACATCTCGTCCACATTAAGACGGTGGACAAGGACGTCCGGACTGATCCCAGGCATGTCTGAGGCTGACCAGGAGAAGACGTCAGCATTCCTTTGGAGAAAATTGATCAGCTCTAGCCGAATCTCCCCCTTCAGCAACGATATGATCCTTATGGTTCGGTCAGGCCGAGCTTCGTCCAAGGGCACTTCCTCCAGCTCTTCGACTGGTTCTCCTCGCTGCTCGGCAAAATCCTCCCGAGCGTCTAGTCCATCAACCTCGGGCAGTCTGGATTGCAGGCTGGTGACGAAACACTGCCGAGCTATTGCTTGGCTTCCCTGAACTTCACCTACCCCTCGCTCGGTAGGGAACTTCATAACAAGATGCGGGATAGAGACGGCGGCTCTAAGAGACATTAGGCCGGGTCTTCCAAGGATAGCATTGTAGGGCAATCGAAGCTTGGTCACCAGAAATCGGCATACATAGTGGCCACACGGGGCCAGGTCCCCGCACGGACCGTCAAGGTGACATCCCCTCCGGGACAATAACATCGCCGGTGAACCCCATTAGGGTGGAGTCCATGGCTCGGAGATTCTCTATAAGAAGCTTCATCTTCACAAACACATCGAGGTACAAATATTGACGGAGCTTCCACTATCAATGAAAATCCGGCTTACATCATAGTTGTTCAAGTTTAGAGATACAACTAATGCATCATCATGTGGGAACTGTATCCCTTGGAAGTCGTCATTGGAGAAAGAAAGCTCGTCGGGGCGTGCCTTCTTCGGCGCCGGACCTTCTTCGTCGTCCCTCCCGCCTGAAGGACCACCGACCACCTCAATCACATTGATGTGGCTAGCAACTGGAGGATTTGGAGGGGGAGGAGGTTGCTGGTGGGGCTCAGGCCGGCGATCGCCCCCGTTCCTTGGCTCGGGGGCTCCTCTGAACCGATCTAGTTTACCCCGCTGGATGAGCCTTTCAATCTCATTCTTAAGCTGCCAGCACTCTTCAGTGTCGTGGCCGTGGTCGCGGTGGTAGCGGCAATATTTGGCGGGATCTCTCCGGACCGCATTCCCGCGAAGAGGAGGAGGTCGAGGGAGCTGGCGCTCGATCTCCATGAGAATCTCCGCTCTTGGGGCAGTGAGCGGAGTGAACCGGTGGAACCTCCTAGGCGGGCTCCGAGAGCGGTTCTTCGGCGGCGGCTGGGGAATCCTCTGGCGGCGAGGTGGACTTGGCCGACGGGCAGGTCGGTGCCTATCGGAGCCATTGGGCTCCTTCTTCGTTAGCTCGGCTCGGGCGGCTCTCCGTGACTCCTCAACTCTGGCATATTTGTCGGCCAGGGCCATCATGTCGGAGAGGTTTGGCGGGTAGCTGACCTCCAGTGCCAGGTAGAAGTCGCTCTCCTTCAGTACTCCACCCGCTAGGGCAGACATGGCCACCTCATAATTAAGCTTTCCCGTGGGTCGGACTCCGGCGGCTACTGACGAACTGGTATGAATAGAATTAACGCATGGTTTCGCAGAACTAGCGCCGAGTGATAGGGAAGGGACCGACTGGAAAAGCCGATAAGGCGATGGGAATGGCTCGGTGCAGAGCCAATGAACGGATAGCTCGGTCGGGGCCAAAGACGATAGCTCGACTCGAAGGGCCGAGAGATGGATGAGACGATAGCTCGGCTCGAGGGGCCGAAAAAACGAGATAGCTCGGATGGGACCGAAAAGCGATAGCTCGAATGGGACCGAGGGTGATAGCTCGAATGGGGTGTGAAACGTGATCCGCGCCTTGAGAATCCCTGGCTCGGTGAGGGGCTAAGGCGCCCCTACCTACTGAGGCCGACTTATTCCCGGCGGGCATCAGCGAGCAAAAATCAGGGCTACCCTAGCCACGTACATGATTGTTAATGCATAGTGATTTTAACCTTCAACACTTAATTTTTTTTTTTTTTTCCGTTGCTACCCTTATATTTGTGTCATTGACAGCTGAAGTACCTCAGCTCATACAGGTACCTCGCTCGATGCTCTTGCTGAGATGCGATACCCAGTAGCAAACTCCAAGACTACAAGAATTTAAGAGAAGCATGTTAATTTTTAAGTGGAATGATGACCCATGTGGCAGTTGATAGGCAGAGAACCCGGTTAGCAGGCAAGGGACCACATCTAAATTTCATCCATTCACCAATACGAAGGCATACTACCATCACAAATGCATGCAGCTGCTCTCATGTTTGCATAGTGTACATCACATTGACCAAATATCAAATATGAGTCATAATCAAAGATGTGTTGCAACATCAAACAATATCCAATAATCACAAAAATGTGTTTGGTTATCATGTTTGCATGGTCTACATTAAATTGACAAAGTATAAAAAAATCAAAATCAAAATCAAAGAAGAGCCTAAAAATGCCGGCAAGAGTCCAGCAACTGATACTCTTAAGCCTTCCTTTGTCATAAAGGATCTTTGCACTCCTTAGCGATACTGAAATAGCAAATAATAAACATTTAGCATGACATTTTGATAATATATTGGCAGTAAAACAAATGATGGAATATCAAAAACAGTCGGTAATTGGAGCACAACATGAAAAGCCTAACATGCAGAGAGAGAGAGAGAGAGAGAGAGAGAGAGAGAGAGAGAAAAGATTTGGACAGTAAGAAGGTTAAAAAGACGTGAATATTGATGCTGAGAGATCACATCACATTTACACCTATCTTACTAAATAATGTGCGAGTAACTACTGTAATCTCAAGGTAATGCAGACATTCACGAGTTTGAATGATAAAAATTAGAAAAATTAGGAAAAAAAAGTAAAGTGAAGAAACGACTATTCATCGGTTGCTAGTATATTCCAGGTTGATCTTAGAGGATGTTACAAAGAATAGTTAAGAGAATATTTTCCCTAGGAGTGTAATAAGATAATAACGAAAAGAAAGACAAGCAATTTTCAGTTTGTATCAGCATTTCAGACCTAACGATTCAAATTACATGGCATGGACATGAGTTCGAGGTTTGGAACTTTTTACTTAACAGAATGCATTCATATTTACCTTGATGAATCCAATTTCCTTGGCATTGCTGCGGAAGCACTGCCTGCAACACATAAGTCCATACTTCCGGATCAACCCATGAGGGTTGCCACACACTCGGCTGCCACACAAGCAAAAAAGTTATAAGAGGAAGGGAACATGGGTGGGATAAAGTTGAACACTTAGAACAGCTTAACGGGAATGAGTCAAACATGAGAAATAAAAGAAAGGGGGGGTATTAAAAGCAATCTTCAAAAACCTGAATATATAGAGATTGTCATCGAGAAGTAAAAGACAGGAAAGATATCCAACAAGTCTTAGCAAGCAACTCTGAAATTATAAATTATTTGAGATATCTAAGGCCAGTCCCAAGCTTGGGTAAAGGAGGAGGGTTGCATTAAGTAGCTGACAGTCAGCGTAAAACTCCATCAGATCCCCTAAAACATGAATCTACTAAATCAAACTATGCAAAGGACGACGTCACCGTTAAGAGACGCGTTGCACCTGCCTTCGAATGTTTCGAAAAATGGGCAACGGGAGCTGCACCGGCACCTGAGTGCAGTGATAAATGAGCAAGGGTTCCTGCACTACAAACAAGTAGTGGCAAAGATATAGCTATTTGTAATTTGAGTGTCGATTTAGTCCTGAATAGAGCAGAGTGGAGGAAGCTGACCCCATGTAGTTGGGAAAAGGATTAGATGAGTTGGTTGAGTTGATGCCAAGTGAATATTCAACAGACACTCCACATGCACTAGCGAAAAATGTGAAATAATGTGAAGGAGATAGAATAAGCATCATTTATAGAATCAAAATCCCAACTTGAGTTAAGATAAGGTCTATTAAGACTGTTAAGAAGAAAAACAAACAGAGCATGCTTTTCTCAGTGGAGCTCTTCAAAATTTAAATGAACATAAGCGGTTTTGTATTAAATCCTGGTGATGTTGTTAGACTGTTAATAAATGGCAGGTAAAAAAAATAAAAAACCTAAGAACATTGACTCTATTGAATTAAAAATGACATAATAGATCCAACCTCAAATATAATTTTGAACAGAGCCTGATTTACTTAGCTATTTGAACCTGCTTCCATGATGGAGGCAGTCCAAACCCTCCTCCTTTACAACACAATCATTTGAGTCAACATAGACATAATGCTGAGTCTGTTGGGAATGGTTTCGCATTTACTTTAAAATAACAAATTTCCATTTACACCCCAACACCTCACTGGCATCATACATGATAGTATTTTGGGGATCATGAATTGATACTACAATGGCATTGCTTCAGTTCATAGAATATCAACCTTTCGGCTATAACATGAAGGAATATATTAACAAAAATCGGTAAGAAAATAAATAAAAACCCAAACCCTTTAAGAATAATAATTTCACCAAATCCATTTTTTCTAAACAATCTATTTTGAGCTATCTATGGTGTCAGTCAAGTGTTTAAATATCGATGCCAAGTTCCATATTGATTTTGTCCTGAAATTTGGTTAAGCAACAAGTGTGGATCAGCTCAAGAATGAATCAGTGTCCCGCACACTTTACAATACCATTTTTGTCAACATGATACAGCATTGGTGGTTCCATACTGAACCAGCAGTATCTAAATCAAAGTTGTCAATTTCGTTTCGTTTCGGCCGTTTCGGCCGAGACGTTTCGTTTCGATAGCTTATCCGAAAAGATAAGTACTACGTTTCGTTTCGGAAGATTTTTCGGCCGTTTCGGTGCGTTTTGGCCGTTTTCGACCGTTTCGGTATGTTTTCGGCCATTTCGGTAAAATATGTTTTGGAGACCAATTTATGAATTATTAAACCTTTCAGAACCATTTTAAAAAATATATAATATCAAAAAAATCCTAGTTACCCTATCCCCATTTTAATATATATATATATAATAACAAAAAAAATTCTAGTTACCCTATCCCCACAGTCGCATCTCTTAAAAACTCAAACTCTTTATTTTTATATTGTTATTATTATTTATGAAGAATATGAATTATGAATAAAATTTTATTATATATATATATAATATATTTCAAATTCTTAAAACTTAAACTCTTTAATTTTATGTTGTTATTATTATTTATAAAGAATATGAATTATGAATAAATTTTTTATTATATATATATATTCCGAGACGAAGCACCGAAACGGTCCGATACCGAAATATTTCATTTCATAAGCTAAACCGAAACATAATCCGAAACGAAATTGACAACTTTGATCTAAATCCTTGGTTTCAGCTATGGTTGATATGGCCTAAGTATATATTTTGTAAGATATGTAATCATTAAAAAAAACAAAGAATACAAATTTGAAATAATTTATAGTGTTGATGTCTTCATAATATCCAAAGATGATCTTAAAAATCAGTATGGACATATCACAAAACAGTTTACCAGTAAAAAACAAAAGAAGAGATACCATGGTATGAGCAATGATACACATCACCTATAGTGATTTTCTGTGTCCCTATAGTATCTATTTGCAGGTAGTATCATTTTGTGCCAATATCAGCCAAGTATCAGCAAAGTGTACCAAGTCAATCCCTGTTCAACGTAGGCAGAATATGGATGTCTGATAACCTTACACATATTGAGATGTTGAAGAGGGAGAAGAAAACAATGTTTTCATCCCAAACGAAACCTAAATTAAGTTCAGCAACTAGGCATGTTAGTGTTGGTTTTTGTCATTTGCTATTTGAGCAGTTAACACTATGCCTTGAATTTGAGTCATTTGAGTCAATGGGGCAACTAATGGAACGGGCTGTCTATAAAACAAAAGAACCTAAGGAGGGTCATGGACACTGCTGTAGCATAAAAAAGAGCCACCACAGGATAAAGGAGCTATTCGACAGACCTGAAGTGTGAATTCTTTCACATAGTATGGGTTACTTAGATCAAAGCAAGAACCATCACAGGATGAACCCTCAATAAGGGACCATCATTTTTGTGTTTTCTATTTCTCTACAAATTAGTAAAATACCATATGACGAATGATGTTGAATGCAGCATTTGCACAAAACTTATGCTATTCCTTGTTTTTATTTTCACTGTTTTTGAAAGCAATAAACCTTTGCTACTGAAAGATCTGAAGAGTTTGTAGCAAAAGGGTTTTATCAACATGTTGTGCAGTCCAAAAGGGTTCCAAGCTTTCCAGCTCGGGCACCTCTAAAGAGCAATTATTTTAAGTTTTTCCAATAACAGGCCTTAACAACTAGCAGATAGCGGACTTGGGATTGCACGCACTCACTGCTTTGTTTCACATGTAATTTCAGATCTAACAGTATTTGGGATGTAATTTCTGGAGATAGCTCGAGACTTAAGTAGCATCTATGAGCCATTTAATCAAACTAACGTTCTAAGATCAGATCACTGCTGACTCTAGAGGTTCCTAGGTCAAAAGCAAAAAAATTATTGCAAACAACCGGACAAAAAAATGGAAGATTATATGCGAATCTAGTAGTCAATACTTAATCAACAAAAAGGAACGATGATCTAAAGAACAGAAGAGAAACAGAGTGCTGTTGACTCCAAAATCTAGGGCAAGAACAGAAGGAGAACGAGGGTCTTACCAGGCCCTGGATCCGGGGCCGTAGTTCTTCGGATGGGAGTTCCACACGTTGGAGTGACCCAGTCTCTCACGATCGCGAAAGCGGAAAGCAAACCTAGCTTCCGGTTCCGGAAGGGGAGAGCATATATAGCATCAACCACTCAACCGGCAGGGATTTGCTTTAAGATTTGGGATCAGAATCGAGAGCTTTGATAGGCCAGACTGCAAATACACGTATAGCAAATGCGTAGAATTTGTGAAGGATTCGTTCAAAGTCAAACTAACCTAAGATTAAAAAAAAAAAAAAGTTTTGATAAAAATATCATATAGCTTCTGATGTGGCTGATCAGGCTAAATAACCCGTAATATGTTGGGATCATGAACCCTATGTCACGTGGTCTGACGGTAATCCAATCCCTTGGCGTTGGGCTCACCTCGGCCCATCTCGATCTCCGCATTGGTCGTTGCCCGTCTAGGCCTTGGTGCCGGTTTCGGCGTCGGCCACAGCTCACTCCAGCCTCGGTGTCGGCCACGGCCCACTCAGGCCTCGGCATCGGACTCGGTCCGTCTCGATCTCCGCGTCGACCGCGGCCCGTCTCGGCCTTGGTGTCGGCTTCGGTGTCGGCCTCGGCATCGACTTCGGTGTCGACCTCGGCGTCGACCTCGGCATCGACCTCGGCAACGGTCTCGGCGTCGGCCTCGGTGTCGGCCTCGTCGCCAACCTCGGTGTCGATCTCGACGTCGGCCTCGGCCTCGGTGTCGACCTCGGCGACGGTCATCCATGTCCAAGCTACGTGGCCCACTTCCCTCGAGAATGGTGGATTACTCCACCACGAACGTGCTCGGCGACGTGTGCAATGAACGTGCCTCCCCTGGCACCACTAATGACGGGTGTGGCCCCCACGTTCAGTCCCATTACCCATCCTTTGTGTCACGTTGAAGACCGGAAATCAACAACCGTCCAAAAGGGACTCGACCACTACGAATGAAGGGTAAGAGGGATCCCCAAACAGGTATAAAAAGCCTCCGGCCCTTAAGGTAGGGGGCTCAAGCTCTATCCAAGGATTAAAAAAATAATAATCCCTATTCCCCAAATCACTAACTTGGATGTCGGAGGGTCCCCGCCGGAGCCACCGGTCTGAGACTTTTCTTGCAGGTTCCAGAGTGGAGGAGAGGGTCCTGCCATTCCCTTAAAGGCCCGCGAAGATTTCTTCTCATCTGATGCTCATTAAAAGTGATCTGGCGGCAACATATTGGTACGCCAGGAAGGGGTGGGTAGCAAGGCGTATAGAGAAGGAAGTAACAGACGCGAACCAGCAAGCTCCCTATTCCTCCTAACCCGAAGAAGAAATGGTGGTAACTCGTGCTCAAGAAGCTTCCACTAGCCTGGCTGGGGAGCAGCAGGTGAGGGCCGAGCAGCCAGAGGCCCTCCCGCCGGTTCATCCTTCACCACCATGCCAAGGTGATAGGGTCACTGCCCTCGCTCAGAAGGTATGGTCCCTTGCTGCGGTGATTCGGGAACTCCAACAACAATCAGCGGCCGCTCAACCTCTGCCGCCGCCCCAATCCTTGGAAGAAGTTGTGGCACAACCCAGCCAACAGTCCACCCGCGGAAGACATTCCCGACGGAAGGCTCACCGCCGTCAGGACGCCCCGCAGGAAGGAGATCCTCTGACAGTCCCTCTCCCCGATGATCCCGGGACAAGGCTCCAGGGAAGGGTATAGCCCGTCGACACCACCCGTCCCCCCGTCCCCTTTCTACCTCATCAGGGGAAGAGTCCACAGGCGAGAGGATTTACCTCCGCGCGGAGAGGCGACTGGAAGAGTGCTACCGGCGCTTGGAGGAGCTCGGCCAACGACTGACCAATCAATCGAAGGCAAAGTATGACAGCCGCCCCCCTCTAACTAGGCGGATCATGGAAGAACCTGTCCCCTCCCGATTTCGCCTTCCTCAGCTAGATCCCTACGATGGTACTACCGATCCCCCGGACCACCTGAAAAGTTATAAGGTGCACATGCAGGTCCGAGGGCATCGGATGCTCTTCTATGCATCGCTTTCCTAGCCACCCTACGAAAGGCTGCAAGGGCTTGGTATTCCCATCTACCTCCTCGCAGTATCAGTTTATTCAGACAGTTGGAGAAAGCTTTTCTCGCCCACTTCGACGTGAGCCGATGGATCCCTCAGGTGGCCGACAGCCTCTTTTCCATCCGACAGAAGAGTGGAGAGACTCTTCGGGACTTTGTTGCCCGCTTCAAAGAGGCAGCGATGGAGGTTTATCATCTTGACGACTCGGTGGCCACCTTGGCCTTGAAGCGCGGGCTCTGCCCTTCCTGCTTCGCGTATTCATTAGACAAGAGCCCCCGAGCTCGTATGCAGAGTTGCTGAGTCGAGCTTAGAAATATATTCGCACTGATGAGGCCGACTCCTCTCGGTGGGAAACTAATGAAGGCCCTAGCAAAAAGCAAGTTCGATCAGAGTCTGGTGGGTCTCATACAAAAAAGCCCGAGCCACCTCATCGGGCGGACAATCGGCCACGGACTTTTGCCCCCGTAGGTGAGCGTTACACCCCTCTATTAGCCCCGATTTCCCACATTCTTATGGAAATCGAGGGTGAACCCTATCTCAAGCACCCCGCGCCCTAAAGCCTGGAGTTCCTTGCAACAAAAATCTGTATTGTCGTTTCCATCGAGATCATGGCCACGACATGGAAGACTGCCGACAGCTGAAGAAGGCCATAGAGGAGCTCATCCAGCAAGGCCACCTCGGTCAGTTTGTCCGAAGAGGAAATCCAGCAGCACCGGGCCCTTCGGCGCCACCCGCTCAGCAAGCCAATATTGACAACACCCCGACTGAGAAGACTATGGCAATGATCTCCTGGGGAGCGGGTGTCACTTCAAAAAGACCTGGGGGGTGAGAGAGATAGCCTTGTAATCCCTTTCTTCGAAAAGGATTTAGAGGGGGTAGATAACCCAAATGATGAAAACATCGTCGTATCCATGACGATTACTAAACATCCTGTAAAAAGAATATTAGTTGATAGTAGAAGCTCGGCTGATATTCTGACGTATGAGGCATTTGTTTGTATGAACTTGCTTTTAGATTCCCTTCGGCCAGTGACGACGCCTCTCGTGGGCTTCACCGGAGATGCGGTGAAAGTTGAGGGAGAAGTTACTCTCCCCGTCATGGCTGGGACTTCACCCCGCCAGAGCACGATCTTCATGAAGTTCCTGGTGGTGAGAGTTCCTCTAGCATACAACGCTATTCTCGGCAGGCCAGGTTTAAATATGTTGGATGCCATTATCTCGACGAAGAGGTTACTTGTGCGGTTTCCCACCCGTCATGGGATCGGGAAGATGCAGGGGGAAAGGAACCCGATGCCCCTCTGCTATCACACGACCCCTAGCCCTCAGTCAGCAGACCCCTTGCTGACTCCTGAATTGACAGACCCGAGAGAGGCCGAGAAGAGGAGGGAACCGGCGGGACATATATTGACTTTCCCCTTAGGAGAGGACCCGACGAGAACCGTCCAAATCGGGGCCTCTCTCCCCAAGGAGGAGAGGAGCCGGCTCCTCAGTTTCCTCCGAGCCAACTCTGATATTTTGCATGGTCGCCAACCGATATACCAGGTATACCAGCCGAAGTAATCACTCACAAACTTAACATTAAATCCAACTGTAGGGCGGTCCGGCAAAAGAAGAGCAGCTTTGCCCTCGAGCGCCAGAAAGCCATCGATGAGGAGGTCCGCAAACTGATCACCGCCGGCCACATTCGGGAGGTCCATTACCCCGATTGGTTGGCTAATGTGGTGATGATACGGAAAGCCAATGGAAGCTGGAGGATGTGTGTCGATTTCACTGACCTCAACAAAGCCTGCCCCAAGGACAGCTTCCCGCTCCCCAGGATCGACCAGTTAGTGGACGCCACCTCCGGTCACAAGACTCTCAGTTTCATGGATGCCTTCTCGGGGTACAACCAGATCAGAATGGAGCCCTCAGATGAAGAGGCCACCTCCTTCATGACCGAGAAGGGAATCTATTGCTATAAAGTCATGCCTTTCGGGTTGAAAAATGCCGGGGCTACCTATCAAAGTTGATGAATAAAGTCTTTGAAAGTCAGATCGGGCGCAACATGGAAGTATATGTAGATGACATGCTGACCAAAAGCGTCCGATCTAGTAACCACATATCTGACCTAATGGAGACCTTCAGCAATCTTCGTCGGTTCCAGATGAGGCTGAATCCCTGGAAGTGTGTCTTCGGAGTCGTAGCGGGCAAGTTCCTGGGATTCATGGTGACGTAACGAGGGATAGAGGCGAACCCGGACAAGATCCAAGCTATCCTAGATATGAGGCCGCCGGTGAATAAAAAGGAAATCCAGCGCCTGATCGGAAGGCTGGAAACTCTGAATCGTTTCCTATCCAGATCGCTGAGTGGTGCCTTCCCTTTTTCAAGGCCTTGCGAAAAGTCGACGCCTTCGAATGGACGGTTGACTGCCAAAGGGCCTTTGAGGAACTGAAGAACTTCTTATCGACTCCGCCACTACTGTCGAAACCTATGGAGGGAGAGAACCTCTTTTTGTACCTGGCCGCTTCTCAGGAGGCCGCCAGTTCTGTCCTCGTCCGGATAGACACTGAGGGATCGCAGAGGCCGATGTATTACACCAGTAAAGTGCTCCATGATGCCGAGACCATGTACACCAAAACCAAAAAATTATTTTTGCGCTAATAGTGTCGGCTCAACGTCTCAGGCCTTATTTCCAAGCCCACTCAATTATGGTGCTGATGGACTAGCCCCTGAGGATGATCTTATCTCGCCCTGATACTTTCAGTCGGCTGGCAAAGTGGGCGCTCAAGTTGAGAGAATTTGACCTGACCTTCAATTCAAGGTCGGCTATGAAGTCCCAGGTCTTGGCGGATTTCCTGGTTGAATGCACCTGGACTGATGAGCAGACCAAGGAAGCTCCGACGAAGCCCATGGAGGTGCCAACCACGGATACAAGGAGGGATTGGATCCTTCATATGGACGGGGCCTCAAACTCTCAAGGGAGCGGCGCCGGGATCATTCTCGCCAGCTCCGACAGTGTAACGATTGAGTATGCCCTCCGTTTTCTCTTCCCTTCCATGAACAATCAAGCCGAGTACGAAGCCTTGTTGGCCGGGATGAGGCTTGCCAGAGAACTTAAAGTGGAGCATCTCAGAGCGTATACCGACTCCCAACTCGTCTCGGGGCAAATCACTGGGGGAGTATGAGGCTCGGGACCCTATCATGTCCCGATACCTGGGCAAGGTCTAGTCATAGTCCCTCCTCTTTGCTCGTTTCTGTGTCAACTATATTCCTCGGGAAGAGAATGCCCGGGCTGATGCGTTGTCCCGCTTGGCCACCTCGACCGACGAGACCTTGGGGAGGACTTACGTGGAGCATTTTCTAGTCCCGAGCATCGAGGCAGCAGAGGAAGCTCTGCAAGTTGAGCAGGGACCTTTTGGATGGACACTTATGTCCAATATCTCACCGATGGCATCCTCCTCGATGACCCTTCCAAGGCCAAACTCCTCAAGTGGCGAGCTTCCAAATTTCTGATAATGGATGGACGCATGTACCGGAGGTCCTTCTCGTATCCCCTCCTCAAGTGTGTCGGTCCTACTGAGGCCGACTACATTCTTCGCGAGATTCATGAAGGCGCATGCGAGAACCATCTAGGGGGAAGAGCACTAGCGTATAAAGCCCTTCGTCAAGGCTATTATTGGCTCACCATGCGGGAAGATGTGGCCGAATTAGTGCAAAAATGTGACAGTTGCTGTTGGGGAGATTGTTGAGAAATTGTTGCCCCAATTTTATTAATTTTGATGATTACCAAAAGCCATGAGTATATTAAAAGATGCAATGAATTTATTAACATGAGCAATGGATTTATTTCTCATAATCAATGAGTTTGTTAAGTATGACTATAATCAATTGGAAAGTAGCTTCAAGTTCCATGTTCAAGCTTTCAAAAAGAAATTTTTATACTTCATATTTCAATAAATGAGTTTTTGGAACATATCTTGAATTGATTCTTAATGTCAAATTTATTATATTCAAGTCAAAAATTAATTTAAAATTAATCTGAAACGAATTTCAAAGTCAATCAGAAAATTCTCTAATTTTTGATACGTTCCGGAGCCGACTCTAGAGTTTCAGAGTCGACTCCACTCAGTATACAGAGATGTCTGATTTTCTTGAGTCGACCCCTATGATTTCAAGAGTCGACCCCCGAGATTATCGAGCCGACTCCATGACTGTGAGAGTCGACTCCGCTCAGACTCCAGAGAGTTGTTTTTCTGAGCACTTCTCGAGTCGACCCCTTGCTTTTCATGAGTCGACCCCCGACTGTCAGGAGCCGACACCTTATTTTTCTTGAGTCGACCCCTTAACTATCTGAATGTTTCTATTTCTGGCATCGCGTCTTTGAGCCACTCGCCTAAAGTTGGAGCCGACTCCAACAAATCTGGGCGTGATTTTTTTTAATGCCAACTCAGCACCAACGGTAATATTTTTCAATAACGGCTAGATTTCTTTGTTTCTAACGGCTATATTTTTGCATAGTCTATAAATAGAGAGGTTGTTTTCAAATAAAAAATGTTGACCCAATTGATGATTTTGATGATTAACAAAACTATTTGAGTATAACAATTGAAGGATCTAATGATTTTGATTAAGTTTTTCAGATTATAAGTTGATTGAATGATCAAAATCAGGAGTTAAATCTTGTTCTGGATCGAATCTAATGTCTAGGTAAGATTGAAGATATTAGAGTCGACTCCGAGAATCACAGAGCCGACTCCAGTATCTGGCACGGAAGTTAGAGTTGACTCCGAGACTGTTAGAGCCGACTCTCACAGAAAAGGCAGAGCATTGATTTTTCTGGCCCCGACTTAGAGTCGACTCCGGGTCTGTTAGAGTCGACTCCAGAAAAGGTCCTTGTCGACCCCAGAAAAGTCAGAGACGACTCCAGAATTAATGGATTAAAGTGTTTCGAGTTAGAGCCAACTCCAGAAAAGTTAGAGTCGACTCTAACCCACCTGGAACAAAAATCAAATTGCCAGATCAGCTCTAACGGTAATATTTCTATTTTACTTTATTTCTAACGGATATATTTTGTTGCAAGGTACACTCCAACGGATAGTTTTCTTCCAAAAATGGCTTGAAAGAAATCTATAAAAAGGGAAGACTGTCATTCAAAAACAAGAACGGGAAAAAAAAAAAAACAAAGAGGAAAAACAGAAATAGAGAAATCCCAATTCAAAAATCCAAAAAGGGAGAGCCTGAATCTCAATAGAAAACCTTCTAGCTCAAATCCACTCCACTCCAAAAAGCTCAAGAGGAATCCAAGGCATTCAAATCAAAGTTTTGGTGGATTTCTCAAATTGGAGAAAGAGGATCAGTTTCGTGCTTTTCAATCCTTCTCAACTGCTTCAACTGTGAAGAATCGAGCTGAGGCTTGATTCAATCCAGCAAGGAGAAGAAGAAAAGAAGAAAAGCTCAAAAGCCAACCAACTACAAATCAGGCTTTTCTAAACCTTATTCATTTATTTGATTATTTGGTCATTGAGGAGCTGTGTACTTGAAAAAAATATTTCTTTTGTTTGTGTCTAGTTCAATCTGGGGGATTGAACTAGTGGAGGTAGTCTTACCTCGGTACAAGCTTGGTCTAGCTTGTGTTAGGGTTTTTGTGCTGGTGAGCCCGGAAAACCGGCTGGGTTCGTTGTGATCCCGGAAAAATAACAAGTTTGAGTTGTGAGCTTGTAAAACAACTCAGCTGTAATCAAGGAAGATTATAGTGTGGACCCAAGTGAATCTTGGGAGTGGACGTAGGTGTTGGATACACCGAACCACTATAAA
>UESW01003862.1:138295-216104 GCA_900491605.1 Calamus simplicifolius
TTAACCATGAAGGACCCAAGAAAGCTTGGGTACCTAAACATAAGACTTGATCATCTTTGCAGGAGTGTCTTGCGGCCAAAAGATCAAAGAAAAGTGGTATCTTGATAGCGGCTGCTCAAGGCACATGACGGGTGACAAAGATCAATTCATCACCCTTGAAAGCAAAAGAGGAGGAGTAGTTACATTTGGCGACAATGGCAAAGGCCAAATCTTGGGGTTTGGTAACATTCAAATAACTCCCTCCACATATATTGAAAATGTCTTATATGTTGATGGTTTGAAACATAATTTAATTAGCATTAGTCAATTATGTGACAAAGGTTTTAAAGTATCATTTGAATCTTCTATATGCACAGTTGCTAATCCCATTGATAATAGCATGTTTTTATTGGAAATAGAAATGGCAATGTATACTTGATTGACTTAGACAATTTGTCTACTAATAATCATTGCTTAGTTGCTAATAATGCTAATATGAATGAGATTGGTTGGTTGTGGCATCGAAGATTAGGTCATGCAAGCACACACCTGATTTCAAAACTAATTAGAATGGATTTAGTAAAAGGACTACCTAAAATAGATTTTGAAAATAACAAAATATGTGATGCATGTCAGTTTGGAAAACAAACGAGAAGTTCTTTTAAATCTAAAAATATTGTTTCAACTTCTAGGCCATTAGAGCTACTTCACATGGACCTTTTTGGACCAACTAGAACCACAAGTCTAGGAGGAAAGAAATATGGTCTTGTGATAGTAGATGATTACTCTAGATTCACTTGGGTAATGTTTTTAGCTCACAAAGATGAGACTTTCTCGATATTCCTGAAATTCTTCAAGAAAGTAACAAATGAGAAAAACACTACCATAGTGTCTCTAAGAAGTGATCATGGAACTGAATTTGAAAATCACTTATTTGAAAGTTTTTGCAATGAAAATGGTATTAATCATAATTTTTCTGCACCAAGAACCCCTCAACAAAATGGAGTAGTTGAAAGGAAAAATAGAACTCTAGAAGACATGGCCCGTACCATGCTATGTGAAAGTAAACTCCCGAAATACTTTTGGGCGGAAGCTATTAACACAGCATGTTACATCCTAAATAGAGCATTAATAAGACCTATTTTAAAGAAAACACCTTATGAATTATGGCATGATAGAAAACCCAACATTAAATATTTTCATGCATTTGGTTGTAAATGTTTTATTCATAATAATGGTAAAAATAACTTAGGTAAATTTGATGCAAAATCTGATGAAGGAATATTCTTAGGTTATTCAACAACTAGTAAAGCATATAGAGTGTTCAATAAAGGAAGTTTAATTGTTGAAGAATCTATTCATGTAGTTTTTGATGAATCTTTAGCATCAAGTTCCAAAAGGATTGATGATGAGGAAGATACAAACATTCTAGAAAAGATCTTGAAAAACTTAATATTGATGTATCTTCAGATCATGAACAAGAAGCTAAAGATAATGATTCGCCTAATGCTGATGTTATTAATACTAATCATAATGATGTAGATCTACCTAAGAGATTGGAGATACGCTTATAGTCATCCCAAGGAATTGATTATAGGTGATCCATCTCAAGGAATAAGAACTAGATCATCTATGAGAAATATTAGTAATCACCTTGCATTTGTTTCTCAAATTGAACCTAAAACCATTGAAGAAGCTGAAAAAGATAATAATTGGATGTTAGCTATGCAAGAAGAATTAAACCAATTCACTAGAAATAATGTATGGACATTAGTGGAAAGACCTAAAGATCATTCTGTTATAGGATCAAAATGGGTTTTTAGAAATAAACTAGATGAAAATGGCATAGTAATTAGAAACAAAGCTAGATTAGTTGCAAAAGGATATAATCAAGAAGAAGGTATTGATTTTGATGAAACCTTTGCACCTGTAGCTAGATTAGAAGCCATTAGGCTATTACTTGCATTTGCATGTCACATGAACTTTAATTTATTTCAAATGGATGTCAAAAGTGCATTTTTAAATGGATTAATAAATGAAGAAGTATTTGTTGAACAACCACCGGGATTTGAAGATCATGAATTTCCAAATCACGTTTTTAAATTGCACAAAGCTTTATATGGTTGTGAAACAAGCACCTAGAGCTTGGTATAGATAGACTAAGTAAATTTTTGATTGAAAATGATTTTACAAGAGGAAATGTTGATAAAACATTGTTTTTGAAAAGAAAAGATAAAGATTTACTTGTAGTTCAAATTTGTTGATGACATTGTATTTGGTGCTACTAACAATCTTCTATGTTCAAGAGTTTGCTAAGTATAAATGCAGGAGCTAGAATTTGAAATGAGCATGATGGGAGAACTCTAATTTCTTCCTTGGACTCCAAGGCACAAAGCAAAGAGGGAATCTCATCAACCAAACAAAGTACACAAGAAAAATTCTAAAGAAGTTTGGTATGGAATCAATCAAACCCCCTCGGACACATCCAATGAGTCCAACTTTCGGATGCAAGTCTGTGACAAAGATGAAGAAGGTTCAAGAAGATTGATCTTAAATAATATTATATCTGAGGTATCCCTAGGATCCCTACTTTATACTTAACTAGCAAGTAGACCGTTGTGAGACATAATGTTTTGTGCTTATGTGCGATTTCAGTCTGAACCTTCAAACGAACATCACATTTAATTGAATCTAGTTCTAAGTAAATTCTGTTGAGATACCAAATTTATGTTGATGACACTAAAAATGTCAAGAGTTTGCTAAGTGCAGTATTCTAGGAGACTCAACCATATACAATCTGATTGCTTATGCAAGCTGGACTGATTTGATCTGATATAATCGGATGCAAGTATAATGTATGTGCTAGATTTCAGATAGAAACATTTAATTGCACAGAGTGGTAGCTATGCCTGAATTATGCTGGATGCAAGTTAGATAGTGGTGCATGCCAATTTTTAGGAAGTAACTTAATCTCATGGTTTAGCAAAAAGCAAAATTCGGTTGCATTATCTACTGCTGAAGCAGAATATGTTGCAGCTGGAAGTTGCTGTGCTCAAATCCTATGGATTAAGAGACAACTTGAAGACTATGGTATCACACTTGATAAGACACCTATAAGATGTGATAATACAAGTGCAATCAATCTAACTAAAAATCCAATTCAACACTCAAGAACAAAGCATATTGAAATTAGATATCACTTTATAAGAGAACATGTTGCCAATAATGAAATTTGTCTTGATTATGTGAATACTGAAGAACAACTGGCAGATATATTTACAAAACCCTTAAGTGAAGAGAGATTTTGTTATCTTAGAGGAGAATTAGGAGTTTGTGATCCTTTGGAATAATTTTCTGAAACTCTTAAGAACAACTATCTAGATTTCATCAATTTCTTGAAAAATCTCGATATTCAATAAGGAAATCTATCTAGATCTTGATTCATTGTTTCCCCAATTGCTAAGGAACATTTATCTAGAGTTTGATGATTAATTTGAATAGTTTCAGATCCTTGAAACTTGATTTTTTATCTCTGAAACTGTTAGAGTCGACTCTGACAGTTTGTGGAGTCGACACCTTAGTTTTTGATGTTCTGTCTAAGCAATTAGAGCCGACTCCGGCTTCTGTAGAGCCGACTCTAATTCGAGCGCTGACAGACTTTCTGGTTCGGAGCCGACACCCAGTTTTCGGGAGTCGACTCTAGGTCGAACTAGGTCAAAAATAAAAAGGCGGAGTCGACCCCAAATCATTTTATCTGTCTCCCAAAACCCCTCCAAGGAGTTCCAAAGCCTTTCCAACCTCCCCAATCTTCTCAAAACCTTTGATTACACATTCCAATCAACTCAATGGCACCCAAGAGGCACGGTTTCATCGGAGGAGCATCCGTTCCCATGAGGCGACGCACGATTCGGAGGCAACCCTCGCCATCCTCCTCTTCGGCCACTCAAGAAGATTCCCCTCCTTCACCCTCTTCATCCAAAGTAGATCAACTAGCCGGTAAGACTATCACAACTGGAAGGAAGGTCAACTTTGATTTCTTTGAGTCGGAGGGCTTCTCAATAGGAAGATGTTTAAAAGAAATGGGGTGGAAAAAGATTTGTTCATTAGATATCCCCACTTATCCTGCCTAGTGAGAGAATTTTACAATGATTTGAGTAGAGGAGAAGGCGGTTTAGTCAGTATTGTAAGAGGAACTAGAGTTGTAATAACTGCTGAAATCCTTGGAAATCTGTTGGAAATGCCCACAATTGGTATTATGGAATATCAGCATGAAGATAGAAGTGGTGCATTGTCAAGAATGTTAGGGAGGAATGTAACCGAGTTTGAGGAAATTCTTGCTAATCAATTAAATCGGGAGCTCAGGTTACTACACAACATATGTGGAAGAATTTTATTCCCCAAAATTGGTAGATTTGAGTACGTCTCGGAGCGAGACATTCTTTTGATGGATTGTATTATAACTGGTAGGCCAGTCAACCTAGCTGGCATGATGATTGGTTATATGGCAGAGGCTACTACAAAGAAAAGATCTACACTGCCATATGGTATGGTTTTGACATTGATCTTTAGAAGCCAAGGTGTGCTAATTATGGATAATGAACCCCTAAGGAAAAAGGCACACTGACTATTATAGTATTTCTACTATTCATCGAATGGGCTTCAAGAAGTTAAATGGTATCTGGATGAAAGGAGGACGAGAAGAAAGAGCTGAGAGAGATAGAACTGAAGAGGCCAGAGTAGAAGATATCCCTGGACCATCCACTGCAGGACCATCAGTCCCTGATCCATTTATTGCGGGACCATCTACAGCTGGACCTTCAGAAGCTGGACCGAGCACAGTTTCCTCTCCTCCACATCAGTCTGTTACTGCTTCTGGGAGATTCTCTGATGAGCAGATTGGTCAGTTGAGAGCCTTGCTTGCTGAATATGATAGTCAGAGATCTCATGAGATTAATCAATTAAAAGAAGACTTCAATCAGCTAAAAGAAGAACTTAACTCGAGACTTGACATGATTTCCTTTTCCATAAGCAATTCTATTGAATCCTTTGGTGCTGAACTTCACAAAATCTTTGAAAGGATGGAAGGCATTGCTGATGGCTCGGGATCTTATGTTCATGCAACTGGTCAACTGAAGAAGGACATTGACCTTGCAGTCTCACAGATTGAAGCTTGTCTTGAAAATTTTAAGAAATCTAAAAAAGATGATGTAATGGAAATCATAGGTCACTTGAAGAAAATTGTATTCAAACATATCTGACTTTGACTTTGATTTTGATACTCTTTTGTATCTTAGGTTCTCCAAGTTTACTTTATTTTGATAGTTTGTATTTAGGAATTTTGAGTATCTAATGTATCTCACCTTGGAATGTACATGAATCAACTTATGTAATATTTCTTACTTATGTAATGCAATTACACATTTTCAAATCTGTCTATGATTGACTGCTTGAATCCCTATGTCTTATTGAACAAACAATTTTTCTCTAATAACTTTCTTTATCTAATACTCTCCTTATTGCTGATAACAAAAAAGGGGGAGAGATGGGTTGAATATGCAAAAAAAATAAGAGACTTGAAATTTTAATGAGAGATGGTTGAATATGCAAAAAGAAAGAAAGAAAGGGGGAGAAATGATTGTTTATGCAAAACGAAAGAGACTTGAAATTTTAATCAGTTCAATTAAAATTCGATTTTTATATATAGGGGGAGTTATTCAATGCAGGGGGAGCTTAACAACAAGCTTAATTGCAATTTTCTGTACATTTAGTTTAAATGTTCATAATTGATGGCTTATATAGAACTCATGCATAATTTTAAAAGTTCACTTTGAATATTGGCATCAAATCCTTCATTAAAAATGTTTTAAGCTTTAAAATGACTATAATCTTTAGTTCGAATGAATTTTTTGAATGCATATACTCAAAGTTTTTGTTATCATCAAAAAGGGGGAGATTGTTGACCCAATTGATGATTTTGATGATTAACAAAACTATTTGAGTATAACAATTGAAGGCTCTAATGATTTTGATTAAGTTTTTTAGATTATAAGTCGATTGAATGATCAAAATCAGGAGTTAAATCTTGTTCTGGATCGAATCTAATGTCTAGGTAAGATTGCAGACATTAGAGTTGACTCCGTGAATCATAGAGCCGACTCCAGTATCTGGCATGGAAGTTAGAGTCGACTCCGAGACTGTTAGAGCCGACTCTCACAGAAAAGACAGAACATTGATTTTTCTAGCCCCGACTTAGAGTCGACTCCGGGTCTGTTAGAGTCGACTCCAGAAAAGTTTCTTGTCGACCCCAGAAAAGTCAAAGATGACTCCAGAATTAACGGATTAAAGTGTTTCGAGTTAAAGCCGACTCCAGAAAAGTTAGAGTCGACTCCAACCCACCTGGAACGAAAAATCAAATTGCCAGATCAGCTCTAACGGTAATATTTCTATTTTACTTTATTTCTAACGGATATATTTTATTGCAAGGTACACTCCAACGGATAGTTTTCTTCCAAAAATGGCTTGAAAGAAATCTATAAAAAGGGAAGACTATCATTCAAAAGAAGAGAGAACGGAAGAGAATAGAGTGGAAAAACAAAGAGGAAAAACGGAAATAGAGAAATCCCAATTCAAAAATCCGAAAAAGAGAGAGCCTGAATCTCAAGAGAAAAACCTTCTAGCTCAAATCCACTCCACTCCAAAAAGCTCAAGAGGAATCCAAGGCATTCAAATCAAAGTTTTGGTGGATTTTCCAAATTGGAGAAAGAGGATTAGTTTCTTGCTTTTCAATCCTTCTCAACTGCTTCAACTGTGAAGAATCGGAGCTGAGGCTTGATTCAATCTAGCAAGGAGAAGAAGAAAAGAAGAAAAGCTCAAAAGCCAACCAACTACAAATCAGGCTTTTCTAAACCTTGTTCATTTATTTGATTATTTGCTCATTGAGGAGCTGTGTACTTGAAAAACTATATTTCTTTTGTTTGTGTCTAGTTCAATCTGGGGATTGAACTAGTGGAGGTAGTCTTACCTCGGTACAAGCTTGGTATAGCTTGTGTTAGGGTTTTTGTGCTGGTGAGCCCGAAAAACCGGCTGGGTTCGTTGTGATCCCGGGAAAACAACAAGTTTGAGTTGTGAGCTTGTAAAACAACTCGGCTGTAATCAAGGAAGATTATAGTGTGGACCCAAGTGAATCTTGGGAGTGGACGTAGGTGTTGGATACACCGAACCACTATAAAATCTTTGTGTTTGCTGTGTCTCCTTTATCTCTATCTCTATCTCTATCTTATTTATTGTATTTTATTTTTTTGCATCTGCATTCACTTTCACTCACACTAAGCAAACAAATATTTCAAAAGGTTTAAATTTTTTAAAGAACCCAATTCACCCCCCCTCTTGGGTTGTCATCTGGGCCAACAAGAGGCATGATTGGATCATTATTATATTTAACTGCTAGTAGGCCAGATATTTTATTTAGTGTTTGCATGTGTGCAAGATATCAAGCAAATCCTAAAGAATCACACTTGCTTGCTGTTAAAAGAATATTTAAATATTTAAATGGAATAATAAATTTAGGTATATGGTATGATAAACAATCTAGCATTGACTTAATAGGATACACTGATTTAGACTTTGCTGGATGTAAATTAGATAGGAAATCAACCACTGGAACCTGCCAGTTTCTAGGTGTTAACTTAATTTCATGGTTTAGCAAAAAGCAAACTTCAGTAGCACTGTCTACAGCCGAGGCCGAATACATTGCAGCTGAAAGTTACTGTGCTCAAATTTTATGGATTAAGCAACAGCTAGAAGATTATGGTATTAAACAAAAGGCTATACCTATAAAATGTGATAATACAAGTGCAATCAATTTAACTAAGAATCCTATTCAACATTCCAGAACTAAACATATTGAAATTAGACATCATTTCATTAGAGATCACGTAAATAATGGAAATGTTGTTATTGAATTTTTAAACACAGAAAATCAAATTGCTGATATTTTCACTAAGCCTCTTGATGAAACAAAATTTTATGAAATTAGAAGAGAATTGGGAATGTTTGATCCAACCATTTAATGAATTAGTTAATGAATTGATATGATATCTAATTGATGTGACATCTTTTAATCAAATCAATTAAAGGGAACATCCTATCAAATTAATTGCTTGAGTATGCTGCAAGCTTTAAGCTTTTTCCACCTTTATGAAGCATAACTTCCTTAAATTCATCCACCAACCAGTCGATTAAAAACTTTTTCTTTTGATGACAGTTAACTGACCAGGCAACCAAACAGTCACCTGGCCAGCTAACCATCAAGGCATCTCCTATATAACCTTTTTCACCAAACGATTTTTTCCATTCAAACTGTTCTTCATCACTTCAAGCCGAGCGTCTTCACCACTCCTCTCAATCTCATCCA
Organism: Calamus simplicifolius; assembly: GCA_900491605.1. NCBI lineage: Eukaryota > Viridiplantae > Streptophyta > Magnoliopsida > Arecales > Arecaceae > Calamus > Calamus simplicifolius. Next base: position 146,688 of record UESW01003862.1, read on the forward strand.
TTCTTCATTCATCAATATCTCTATCAATCTTCTTCCATTCAATCCATCTTGAAGATAGTGGATGGCTCCAAGAAGAAGGCAGTCGCTAGAGATGACGATTGTGGTGATCTTCGCTGGAAGTCTTCTACTTCTTCATCTTATATCAACTCCCTTCTTGCATCTAAATCCTTTGCTTATGGAAGGTTAGTTGATTTTAACTTCTTAGAATAAGAAGGTTTTAAAATTGGAAAACTTTTAGTTAATCAAGGTTGGGATAAGCTTCTATCTACCAAGAGACCTATTTATCCTGAGCTTATCAGGGAATTTTATGAAAATATCTCTTTTGGTAGTGGCACTATCTCTTCCTTGTGAAAAAGACTAAAATCGACCTAGACTGCAAAACGTTAGGATGTGCTCTTAATATTCCTTCTGATGGTTCTTAGAAGTCCTACCCAGTGAATATGGATATAAAATAGGTTTAATCCTTAATATTGATGATAATGAAGCCAGTAATATTGAAACACTAGATGTCAACATGCTATCTGTAGAAAATAGATTATTTCACAGTATCATCGCCAAAATCCTAGCCCCTCGTGCTGGTTCGTTTAATGTAGTAAATGATAGGGACATATGCATAATGTATGACATCTTAATAGAAGACCCTATTGATCTACCATAACTAATGTTGACCGTAATGAAAGAATCCTTGTCTAGATCTAAGGCTGCATTGCCCTATGGAATGTTTCTCACTTATGTATTTGATTTTTTCAATATTAAGCTTAAGGGAGAAATTGCAGTGGCATTACGTCACTCTGACGTTTTTAATGCTCATTCACTGCACCGTATGGACTTTGCCAAACGGGATGATATTTGGTTAAATGTTAGGTCTAGAACTGGTCAGTCTAGTATGCCACCGCCAACTGTGACTCAATCTGCTTGTTCTCCTCAGAACTTCTTCAATTTTGACTTCAACCATCCGAATCCTTACCTTGCTGCTATGTCTGATGATCAAAATCCTTTTCAATTTGATCCACCCAGTATGAATGCTCCTGGACCTTCTTATGGGAATGACAATCAAGCTCCTGCTCCTCTTCCTATCGTTCGCATAAGTGATGATCAAATTCGCCTTATTATCAATGAATTGACCCTTGCTACTTCTAGTCGAAGCTCTGGAGACAGTGCTTGTTCTGTCAATGATCAGACTCTCGTTCAACATATTTCTTCTGTTTTTGAAAACATATCTCAGTTTAAACTTATTCTTGAGCGACTTGTCCATAATGTGAATATTCTCAATGGAAGAGTTTTTCATCACAATAAATCTGTCATGGAGCGGATCCTAAAAGAGATTAATTTCCTAAAAGATAAGCTTGAGAATTTTGAAACTAAGGCAGAGTGGGTAGAGCACCGAATGAGATCTACAGAGACCTAGACCCAGGATGCAGCAAACGCTGTTGACCATTGGACCGCATCCTTCACAAGGCTGAGTCAACTCCTAGAGACTTACATCACTCTTTCTGCCACCTCTGCGCCTGATGCTTCTTATTCTCATCGGCACCTTCGGACTCCACCAACACAGCCTTCCTCCGACAAGCTTGGATCTTCAAACAAACCAAATGTTTCTTCAGTGCATATTTCTTCTTCTGATGACGATAAGTGATTATGTTTGACTTATGTTGTGACCGTACTTAGTACTGTTTTTTTATAATGCATGACTATGTTTTATGACTTGAGACCATGGCGTGTAATGTTTGTAATACTCTATTTTGTAATGATCTGAATGACTGCTCAAATTATGTATGTTTGATCACATCTCCTTGATATATTATGCTTAAATTTATTGCAAAACTCTTCAAACTTCTTTTTGATTAATGACAAAAAGGGGGAGAAGATTATTACATACATTAAGGAATGGAGTAAAGTAATAACTCCATATATTCAGGGGGAGAAAAAGATTTCACTGATTCAGATTGACAGGGGGAGAAATTAATGTTTTCTGATTACACTCCTATCTATATTAAACTTCCTATATTTGCTCCTCTTGTGCTTAAAGGTTTTGTCATCATCAAAAAGGGGAAGATTATTGACCCCAGATTGATTTTGATGATTACAAAACAATTAGGCAATTCTAAGCTTGATACAGGGAAGTTCGGTCGCCTTGCAAGTAAGTATCTTCATGCAAAATTTTATTGGTAAAAAAGTACTTCATTTAATTTGCTTTGAATATTTTTTATTAGCTTGGGAGTTAACTGGTTAGCTAACTTGTTATTCCATTTAGCTAGCTGGCACACCTCTCAGCTAGCTTATACATTGTCTCAGTGCTTGGCCGAACAATGTTGTATTTTAGCTAGCTGGTTAGCTAGCTTGTTAGCTAGCTGAAGTTTCTTCAGCTAACTAAAATGCTCATCACAGTACTTGGCCAAACGCTCTATAAATTTAGCTAGCTGGTTGGTTAACTTGTTAGCTAACTGGAATTCATTTTAGCTAACTCTAGTTGCCCGTAAACTCTCCTGGCCAAACAGTCTTAAATTTTAGCTAACTATGGAGCTAGCTGCCATGCCTTCTAGCTAACTGACGTTTCTTTTAGTTAACTGCTTAGCTAACTATTTTATCTTGGAGCTAACTTCTTAGCTAACTATTTTTCATAGGAAACGTTGAAGTCGCGAGGATTCAAATTTTAGTTAACTGGAGAGCTAGCTGCCTATTGGCTAGTTAGCTGGAGAGTTAGCTACCTTATTCAGACGTATGGCTGCCTTTTTGCTCAGTTAGCTGAAGAGCTAACTAAGCCGGACCGTTCCTACGTTACTTTTTGTTTTAGTTAGCTAGTGAGCTAACTGACTATCATTTAGCTAGCTATTGAGCTAACTCCTCTTCTCCTGCAACTCCTGCAACCATGAGCCTTACTTTTCTAGTTAGCTGGGAAGCTAACTACCAATGCATGAACCCTTTACTTTGTCATTTTATATTGCCTCTCAGCTAACTAACTTTGCTTAGTTAGCTGCCTAGCTAACTAAGTGATATGCACTTTAGTCTTATGGCCGTTGTTTTTGTTGTTAGTTAGCTGAAGAGCTAACTAGCAATCTTTCTAGTTGACTAAAGAGCTGCTTCTGGACGATTTATTTGTCGTGGCCTCTATTGTTAGCTAGCTGACTAGCTAGCTGAGGTTACTTACTTATCTCTTCACCGAATGCATTGATGTCTTCAGCTACCTGAAGTTATTTTTTTCAGTCAACTGCCGCCTGAGTTCTTAAGCTGCTCTTTCTCTCTTACTCTCTCTCTATTGCTATTTTAAGCTACATTTAACTTTTAGATTTTTGAATCTTTGCAGTGCTCTTCCTTCCTCAAATGGAGATCAGCATTCAATGCTTAAGGGAAACATTTATAACGGTTATATTTTCTTTCCGTTTTTATTTCCATTTGTTCCTAATGTATATAACGGATCTTTTCTTGTTGGATGATTATAAAAAGGTGGGATTTGAAGCACACCATGACGATTCTGAAAAAGAGTTTTTAAAGAGAAAGAAAATCCAAGAAAAGAGCTTATATTGCATATTATTGAGTGGTTGTTGATGTGCATTCAAGTTCATTCATTGCTCCAAAAAGTCATCCGGATCTTTGAAGCTTTTCAAGCAATCAAGACTTCAGCTACTTCGACCTCATTCATTTATTGCTGAATTTATTGCTTCAAAAAATTGTAAAGTATATTCTGAATATTTGCTCATTGTGGAGCTTCTCTTTATGATTCCTTGATCATTTTTGTAAAAGGGTTAGTGTTAACCCTGATTATTTTGGGCTTCCTTGTGCCTTGAAACAAGAGGACTAGCCTAGGTTTGGCTAGGGGATTTGGCTTCCTTGTGCCGTGAAACAAGAGGACTAGCCTAGTGTGGCTAGGAGTTTTTGGCTACCTTATACCGTATAAACAAGAGGGCTAGCCTGGTTTGGCTAGAGGTTGTAATCGTTGTGATACGATTAGTGGAATTCCCAAAGGTTTTGGGGAGTGGATGTAGGTGCTGAGTTTGGCACCGAACCACTATAAACTTCTGTGTGTTTGTGGTTGTTTGATTTTCTACTGTTATCATTCTGTGCACTCCACTATACCGCTGCAAATCAAAATTAGGGTTTAAGCACATACTTGCATAGTAATCAATTTTTTTTTAATAACCCAATTCACCCCCCTCTTGGGTTGCTACATCTAGGAAAAAATTATTAATATAATTATATTAATATATATTATCATATATAACATTATATAATATTGTATTAATAGTATAGTATATATTTGATAGAGCCAAATTAAGCTGGCCACAGCCGGCTCTCTATCACAAGTACACATTGTCTCTAGGCCACATCACCACCACGTCAGAAGAGCATGGCTACATATGGCTAACATAGCTTTAACTATCTCCAACCGCCAAACCTATGGATAAGAACAAATGATAAACACTCCCAAGTATATCCCTGCACCAGAAGTATAGCCCGCGATAAGTGGAGCAGTCCTTTCGCTGGCGATAAGTGGAGCAGTCCTTTCGCTGACCTCATTACTGGAACCAGAATTGCTACCATTACTTAGCCTTAGGCATTGAGACCAGAGCCTACCTATAAGAAAGAACCTTACTAAAAGAGAAGGGGCTTCTTTCCATTGCTTTCAAATTCTCTCTCCTATCCTTTTTCTCATTCTTCTCGGTACCTCACTTGGTTGTTAGCCCTAGCTACTTATCCTCCATTCCTTAAGAATAGGATGGCTATAAGTTCAACACTTGGCCTCCTTAATTACTTTTTTCTTACTGACTTAAACATCGAAGAGCCTTAACTGAGCAACCATCAACATCCCTCATGCTGTTCTTTTGATCTCGCAGGAGCGCCCCTTTGCAAAGCCAAGCAAATCAGGGTCTACTTTAGCTCCTAGATCACTATCCATGTTATTATCCCTAATAGCATCAAGGTCCCTCAACCAAATTTTGTTGTCATCAATATCATATGTTACAAATTTAATTTTTATTATAGTATAATATTATAATACATAATATTATAATATATAATACATAATATTATAATATTATAATATATTATAATATATATATATAATATTATATATTGTGATACTAAAGATAATATTATATTTCAAGATGCATTACGTTATAATTAGCTAAAATCAAGATTCATCTTATCAAAAATTAATACTATTTAAGTATCGGACCATTACAATTTAGTACGGGATGAACCTTACTAAACTGATGGTGTATCGGTTAGATCGGTCAAGAAGCCTTAACCCATGAACTGCCTCAACTCAAACCAAATGAAATGCTTTGATTCAGGGCGATTCAATTTGGTACATTGATACGAGGCCAATTCGATACATCGGTATGCGATTGATTCAATTGGTTCACCCTTGTACTGAACTAAGAGCCCAAACCATCGCAATTTCAAGCCAGTTTGATTTGGTTTCCTTGAATCATTCGGTTGGGGATGGTTTGGCATATAATGGCTGTAATGGATTTACAATACCACCTAAGATTACAAATCCCCATTATATAGATTTGGATTCCAGATGGAATTGAAATTGAATTCTAATTCTTTCCAAATAAATACTTATAATTTTGATTTCAAGGGGATCATTCTTGTGAACCAAGTGGGTCCTAAGTGCCTCCTACTATAAAAAATAAAAATAACAATATCTACCAAATATGTTTTTATGATTAGAATTAAAAAATAAAAACAATAACTACCAAAAATGTTTCTATCGTTAGAAATATAAGAAAAAAATAAAAACAAAATACTTGTTCCTAATTCTTTTTTTTAAAAGAAAGTGACAACAATGCCAAATGCTTGTGTTTTACAAATGCATTTTCTCTTGACTGTAGTTGATTCTACTAGTAGCATAGTCCCAGAAATATAGAAAACAAACAAAAAAAAAGTCATTATCATTTGAAATAGCACATTCATGGAAAAAATGTGCACTAGAGCACTTTATTATTTAGAACAAATGCCTATGACGGTGTTTGGCATAGAGCTATTCATCCAAGATCACTAGTGATCATAAGATCAACATATTTGGTTGACATGGAATTAATTTCAAATTACCACTATCTCTAGAATCAGCACCAACCCAATGATTGTATACTCAACCTCAGGGATAGATATCCAAGATCACCTCAAAACCATGACATTGGGCTAGATTTGGAGACCAAAATATCCCTTATTTATAAGAAAAAAGATATCAAAAAATGCTCTACATTATTTTCATATTAATATAATGTAATTTAATATTATAAAATCATACTATAAGAATACAATATTATAATAGTATAATTATATTATAATTTAATTTAAATATTATAATAAATATATATGAAATGATAGTAAAGTGCCATAATGTTGCAATAGGCATAGTTTTGGTATAATACAGTAAATGATGTTAGATTTTTATGGCATACTAAATAGGTTAATCATGAAAATTCATATATCTTTAACCAATAGGATATGACATATCAAATGCAGTGATCTAAAATTAGATCACCGAATATTTTATCACCCTAAGATAAGGATCATGAATGATTTAGATCATTATGGCAGTCCCTTTTAGGTCATAAAACACTCCCATGGAGAGTCACATGTAAAGTTTCTTTTTTGATAAAGAAATTACAAGTCTTAACAAAATTTTAAATTAATCAGTTAGATCAATTTTAAAGCATCTAAATTCTTCCTCTGAAGATTAACCAGAATAATTAGTCAGCATTTCAGTAGTTGAAAGAACTGAGAAATAAACAAACATCCAGGATATTACAATTATCTAAAGACCAAAGCTTGCACATAATAATGAATTCAAAATGGAAAAACAAGAATAAGATATGGTCAACCAGCATCTGAAATGGAAAGGAAGGGTCTGCTTACAAGGAATTTGACGCCCCCAAAGTGGAACTAATCCTTTATACAATCTGTACACATCAAGATAAGAAAATTTTAGTAATTTAGAATACGAAACACAAACAAAAAAGAATACAATTAACCAAGCCATCAACAATCAGATACGAGAAAATATCATACCCCATATAGCCTTCAGATTTGACAAACTTGGGAAATTCATCACTCAAACCCCCTCTGGCAAACCCTGGCTGTGTCTGGACCCGCACTTTCACAGCCTCCATGGGGCAGAGAGCAACATCTGCAATCACTTCTGCAGAAGCAGACCCAGCAAGCTAGATCAAGGTCTTGTACTTGGCAGCATACTCTGGTCCAGCAATATCCGAATAGTACTTCTTGAAGAATTCATAGAACCCATATTTACATGCCCCCTGGGCACTGTATCCGAGCAAGGTTGGCACCCAACCCATGAAGAAACCTCTCAGCCCCTGCTCTCTAAACAAGACGCCAAATCCTAATGTGATGCTCTTGTACTTAGTTGGGTCGATCTGAAAAATCCCAACAAAATCTTAAAATTAAATGGATTAATCCATGATGGAAGGAAATATTTAATATAGGGAACTGCATCACATCAAATAAGCATATCACAAACTTAATGTTAAGGTCAAAATACATGTCTGAAAATGACATAGTTAGCAAACAAGAAAGACAATTCAGGCACTCATCAAGGAGAATTGCAAGTTCTCAATAGCCTTAAATGATATTATCCATAAATGAAACTGATGAGGGGTAAAATTATCATTGCATCATTGACCGCTCACAATGGCGATGGGGTCGCGCCCAATCCAAACGCCCTGCTTGCCAGCTGGCCAGTTGGCGCGACGTTCTAGCGACAAGATCAAATCATCTTTGGCAAAGTTGGGTCAACCTGACAACCCAAGCTATTTTCATATCTCGGCCAACCGAGCCAAGCCATACCTTAGCAAACCGAGCCTTTCTATACTTTAGCGGACCAGGCCGTTCTCTGTGCCTCGGCCCGGCCAAGGCACTCAGGCACCTATCTCCACGGAACCATGATGACCGAACCACAGCGTTCAAAATACCTCTACGGAATCCGACGCATAAGGATTCGAATCAACTATAACTGAATAAGATTCTAGATGGCAAATCATGCCCAGAGATGGCCTAGGACCCGCAAGAGTGGCCTAGGTCCATGTGATCATTAAACCTCATGGCACCAACTAGCTCTCTCAGTCGTCGATCCTTTAACAAACAAGATACGGATCCCGCTGGCCTGATAACAAACTTGATTCGAATCTTAACAGTTTTCAGACCTCATTCAGAGCACGTCCAAGGAATCAGGTGATCGCCTATAAATACCATAACCCTCAAGCCTTTCAGGTACGGCCATTCTACGCTCATTTTTTACACAGTTCTTTTACTAGCTCTCATTCTCCATTGAAGCTCTCCCCCTGAGCTCGAAGCTCTGGCCAAAAAAGGGGAACTGCTCTGTGAGAGTCTTCTCCACACATATGCTTGCTGTGAATCCCCACTGACTTGGGCGTCGGAGGGTCCTCCGTAGAGGGCAACCCCCACAGCACCCTCTGCGCGTGGACTGTCTTGCAGGCTCCACCTCGAAGCAGCGGGATTGGCGTCTGGATCAGAAGCCAGAAGCGCATCCGAGTCGGAGAACGGATTTCCACAGCAACAGATTGGTGCTAGAGGAAGGGCCTCAAGTTCCATAAACTTGTGATCCAGGAGACAAGACTCGAACCAGAGAAAAGCATCCTCTAATGGCCAATCAGAAGAGAGCTACATCTGAAGCTCAAGATCAGGCTGCCTCTCAAAGGCATGATCCGATCAGCGGTGCAGCACCTCCGCTACCACCGCCAGCTGAAACTCCTTCACAACTGGCAATGGCGGTAACTATGGACCAGTTCGCCGCTCTGATTCAGCAGGTCCAAGCATTGACCCAGTCCGTCCAGGGATTCCAGGCAATCCCTAGAGCTGTTGTCCCTGTTTCTCAGCCTTATGAGGAGGCCGCTACCGCTGCCTCGCCAGCGGTCTCTTCCTCCGACCCGCCTGAGGCGATGGATCATGGTCACCGGCCTGCAAAGACGAAGCTAGTGCTACGGCGAGCTGGAGGAAAGAGCCCCCTTAGGTCCAGGCGGGTTTGTTCCCCTTCCCCGGTGTCTTCCTAGGATTTGACACCGCTGCCATCTTCTCCTCGCTCGATCCCTCATACCACTTTGGATGAAGGGATCAGACAATAGATGCAGAAGATGCGGCAAGAATGGCGTCGGGAACTAGGCACCGCCAAGCAAGCTCCTCCATCCCAGCCGAAGGCGGAGCGGGACATCCCCTTCTCCGAGAGGATCATGAGGGGTGTAATTTATTATTTGGAAGCCTCGGTTACAACCGAGTAGCATCTTAAGAAGCCTCGATTACAACCGAGTAGCATCTTGGGAAGGCTCGACAACACCGAGTAATTTTTTATTTGGAAGCCTCGGTTACAACCAAATAGCATCTTGGAAGGCTCGGCAACACCGAGTAATTTATTATTTGGAAGCCTCAGTTACAACCGAGTAGCATCTTGAGAAGGCTCGGCAACACCGAGTAATTTATTATTTGAAGGCTCGGCGACACCGAGTAATTTATTATTTGGAAGCCTCGGTTACAACGCCAAGTAAAATATAATCTTGAAGGCTCGGCTACAACTGAGTAACGATCTCCATACCTTGGCAGCACCAAGTAATTTATTATTTGAAGGCTCGGCATCACCGAGTAATTTATTATTTGAAGGCTCGGCAATACCGAGTAATTTATTACCTAAAGGCTCGGCAACACCGAGTAATTTATTATTTGAAATCTTGGCAACACCGAGTAATTTATTATTTGGAAGCCTCATTTACAACCGAGTAGCATCTTTGGAAGGCTCGGCAACACCGAGTAATTTATTACTTGAAGACTCGATGACACCGAGTAATTTATTATTTAGAAGCCTCGGTTACAACCGAGTAGCATCTTGGAAAGGCTCGGCAACACCAAGAAATTTATTATTTGAAGGCTCGGCGACACCGAGTAATTTATTATTTGGAAGGCTCGGTTACAACCGAGTAGCATCTTGGGAAGGCTCGGCAACACCGATTAATTTATTATTTGAAGGCTCGGCAACACCGAGTAATTTATTATTTGAAGGCTCGGCAACACCGAGTAATTTATTATTTGGAAGCCTCGGTTACAACCGAGTAGCATCTTGGGAAGGCTCGGCAATACCGAGTAATTTATTATTTGAAGGCTCGACAACACCGAGTAATTTATTATTTGCAAGCCTCGGTTACAACCGAGTAACATCCTGGGAAGGCTCGGCAACACCGAGTGATATATTATTTGAAGGCTCGGCAACACCGAGTAATTTATTATTTGAAGGCTTGGTCATGCCAAGTAATTTATTATTTGAAGGATGGAAAATCTATTCCTCGGGCGTGGAACTTGAATGATCTCCATGCATATCGTCAATAAAAGTACGCTCTTGCTAAACTCATTTTTTGTTCGCTAAATTAAATCTAGTTTTCAAAGGCCTGCAAAATTCTTATAACTCTCCTTGAAAGCTACAATGAGAAGCAGGTCATATAATCCTCGGTCGGGCCGAGCGATCTCCGTACCTTGGCAGCGCCAAGTAAAATATAATCTCTACAAATCCTCGGCTGGGCCGAGCGATCTCCGTACCTTGGCAGCGCCAAGTAAAATGTAATCTTGAAGGCTCGGCTACAACCGAGTAACGATCTCCGTACCTTGGCAGCGCCAAGTAAAATATAATCTTGAAGGCTCGGCTACAACCGAGTAACGATCTCCGTACCTTGGCCAAGTAAAATATAATCTTGAAGGCTCGACAACACCGAGTAATTTATTATTTGAAGGCTCAGCAACACCGAGTAATTTATTATTTGGAAGCCTCGGTTACAACCGAGTAACATCCTGGGAAGGCTCGGCAACACCGAGTGATATATTATTTGAAGGCTCTGCAACACCGAGTAATTTATTATTTGAAGGCTTGGCCATGCCAAGTAATTTATTATTTGAAAGATAAAAAATCTATTCCTCGGACGTGGAACTCGAATGATCTCCGTGCATATCATCAATAAAAGTACGCTCTTGCTAAACACATTTTTTGTTCGCTAAATTAAATCTAGTTTTCGAAGGCATGCAAAATTCTTATAACTCTCCTTGAAAGCTACAATGAGAAGTAGGCGTATAATCCTCGGTCGGGCCGAGCGATCTCCGTACCTTGGCAGTGCCAAGTAAAATATAATCTCTACAAATCCTCGGCTGGGTCGAGCGATCTCCGTACTTTGGCAGCGCCAAGTAAAATATAATCTTGAAGGTTCGGCTACAACCGAGTAACGATCTCCGTACCTTGGCAGTGCCAAGTAAAATATAATCTTGAAGGCTCGGCTACAACCGAGTAATGATCTCCGTACCTTGGCCAAGTAAAATATAATCTTGAAGGCTCGGCTACAACCGAGCAACGATCTCTGTACCTTGGCAGCGCCAAGTAAAATATAATTTTGAAGGCTCGGCTACAACCGAGTAACGATCTCCGTACCTTGGCAGCACCAAGTAAAATATAATCTTGAAGGCTCGGCTACAACCGAGTAACGATCTCCATACCTTGGCAGTGCTAAGTAAAATATAATATTGAAGGCTCGGCTATAACCGAGTAACGATCTCCGTACCTTGGCAGCGCCAAGTAAAATATAATCTTGAAGGCTCGGCTACAACCGAGTAACGATCTCCGTACCTTGGCCGCGCCAAGTAAAATATATTTGACAAACCTTGGCTACAATCAAGTAACGATCTTCGTAACTTGGTAGCGCCAAGTAAAATATAATCTTTTAAATCCTCGGTCGGACCGAGCGATCTCCGTACCTTGGCAGCACCAAGTAAAATATAATCTCTTGAAGCCTCGGCCAAGCCGAGTGGTGGTCTCCGTACCTTAGCTGCGCCAAGTAAAATATATTTGACAAACCTCGGCAACAACCGAGTAATAAATTTTTTGAAGACTCGGCAACAACTGAGTAATATATTTCTGAATGCTCGGCAACAACCGAGTAATAAATTTCCTGAAGACTCGGCAACAACCTTGTAATATATTTTTGAAGGCTCGGCAACAGCCGAGTAATAAATTTTCAGAGCCTCGGCTACAGTCGAGTGATATATTTCTAAAGCCTCGGCCAAAGACCGAATGATATATTTCTGCAGCCTCGGCCAAAGACCGAGTGATACATTTCCAAAGCCTCGGCCAAGACCGAGTGGTATGTTTCTGAAGTGACCGAGTGATCTGTCTCTAGATAATCTACGAAGCCTCGGCTGAGACCGAGTGATACATTTTAGAAGCCTCGGCCAATCCGAGCGATACAACACTAAAGCTTCGTCCCAGCTGGATAATTTTTGGACACTCTAACACAACTAAAGCACCTTATTTTACTTTAGCAAGAGGGCTGCCCAGGCCTTTCTCTAACCTACACTGAGATAAACATTTCCTCCATAGAGGATCGAATGACATGTCCCCCAAATAAGATTGCTCCAGAATTCTACTCCCTATATCCGAAATTACACTTCGAACTAGGGAGTGGGGGGCATGTGATGAGGGGTAAAATTATCATTGCATCATTGACCACTCATAATGGCGATGGGGTCGCGCCCAATCCAAACGCCTTGCTTGCCAGCTGGCCAGCTGGCGTGACATTCTAGCGACAAGATCAAATCATCTTTGGCAAAGTTGGGTCAACCCGACAACCCAAGCTATTTTCATATCTCAGCCAACCGAGCCAAGCCATACCTCGGCAAACCGAGCCTTTCCATACTTCAGCAGACCAGGCCGTTCTCTGTGCCTCGGCCTGGCCAAGGGACTCAGGCACCTACCTCCGTGGAACCATGATGGCCGAACCATAACGTTCAAAATACCTATGCGAAATCTAGTGCATAAGGATTCGAATTAACTATAACTGAATAAGATTCCAGGCGGCGAATCATGCCCAAAAATGGCCTAGGACCTGCAAGAGTGGCCTAGGTCCATGTGATCATTAAACCTCATGGCACCAACTAGCTCTCCTAGCTGTCGATCCTCTAACTGATAGATACGGATCCCACTGGCCTCATAACAAACTTGATCCAAATCCTAACAGTTTTCAGACCTCATCCAGAGCTTGTCCACGGAATCAGATGATCGCCTATAAATACCACCACCCTCAAGCCTTTCAGGTATGACTATTCTATGCCCATTTTTTACACAGTTCTAACACTGGCTCTCATTCTCCATTGAAGCTCCCCCTTGAGCTCGAAGCTCTGGCCAAAAAAGGGGAACTCCTCTGTGAGAGTCTTCTCCACACATCTGCTTGCTGTAAATCTCCACTGATTTGGGCGTCGAAGGGTACTCCGCAGAGAGTAACCCCCACAGCACCCTCTGCGCGCAGACTATCTTGCAGGTTCCATCTCGAAGCAGCGGGATCGGCATCCGGATCAGGAGCCAGAAGCACTTGGCCACACCAAGTAATTTATTATTTGAAAGATGGAAAATATATTCCTCGGACGTGGAACTCGAATGATCTCCGTGCATATCATCAATAAAAGTACGCTCTTACTAAACTCATTTTTTATTCGCTAAATTAAATCTAGTTTTCGAAGGCCTACAAAATTCTTATAACTCTCCTTGAAAGCTACAATGAGAAGCAGGTCATATAATCCTCGGTCGGACCGAGCGATCTCCGTACCTTGGCAGCGCCAAGTAAAATATAATCTCTACAAATCCTCGGCTAGGCCGAGCGATCTCCATACTTTGGCAGCGCCATGTAAAATATAATCTTGAAGGATCGGCTATAACCGAGTAACGATCTCCGTACCTTGGCAGCGCTAAGTAAAATATAATCTTAAAGGCTCGGCTACAACCGAGTAATGATCTCCATACCTTGGCCAAGTAAAATATAATCTTGAAGGCTCAGCTACAACCGAGTAACGATCTTCGTACCTTGGCAGCGCCAAATAAAATATAATCTTGAAGGCTCGGCTACAACCGAGTAACAATCTATGTACCTTGGCAGTGCCAAGTAAAATATAATCTTAAAGGCTCGGCTATAACCGAGTAACGATCTCCGTACCTTGGCAGCGCCAAGTAAAATATAATCTTGAAGGCTCAGCTACAATCGAGTAACGATCTTCGTACCTTGGCCGCACCAAGTAAAATATATTTGACAAACCTTGGCTACAATCGAGTAACGATCTTCGTACCTTGGTAGCACCAAGTAAAATATAATTTTTTAAATCCTTGGGCGGACTGAGCGATCTTCATACCTTGGCAGCGCCAAGTAAAATATAATCTCTTGAAGCCTTGGCCAAGCCGAGTGGTGGTCTCTATACCTTGGCTGCGCCAAGTAAAATATATTTAACAAACCTCGACAACAACCGAGTAATAAATTTTCTGAAGACTCGGCAACAACTAAGTAATATATTTCTGAACGCTCGGCAACAATCGAGTAATAAATTTTTAGAGCCTCGGCAACAACCGAGTAATAAATTTCCAGAGCCTCGGCTATAGTCGAGTGATATATTTCTAAAGCCTCGGCCAAAGACCGAATGATATATTTCTGCAGCCTCGGTCAAAGACCGAGTGATACATTTCCAAAGCCTCGGCCAAGACCGAGTGGTATGTTTCTGAAGCAACCGAGTGATCTGTCTCTAGATAATCTATGAAGCCTCGGCTGAGACCGAGTGATACATTTTAGAAGCCTCGGCCAATCCGAGCGATACAACACTAAAGCTTCGTCCCAGCCGGATAATTTCTCGAACACTCTAGCGCAACTAAAGCGCCTTATTTTACTTTAGCAAGAGGGCCACCCAGGCCTTTCTCTAACCTACACTGAGATAAACACTTCCTCCATAGAGGATCGAATGACATATCCCCTAAATAAGATTGCTCCAGAATTCTACTCCCTATATCCAAAATTACACTTCGAACTAGGGAGTGGGGGGCATGTGATGAGGGGTAAAATTATCATTGCATCATTGACCGCTCACAATGGCGATGGGGGCGCGCCCAATCCAAATGTCCTGCTTGCCAGCTGGCCAGCTGGCGCGACGTTCTAGCGACAAATCAAATCATCTTTGGCAAAGTTGGGTCAACCCGACAACCCAAGCTATTTTCATATCTCGGCCAACCGAGCCAAGCCATACCTCGGCAAACCGAGCCTTTCTATACTTCGGCGGACCAGGCCATTCTCTGTGCCTCGGTCCGGTCGAGGCACTCAGGCACCTACCTCCGCGGAACCATGATGGCCGAACCACAGCGTTCAAAATACCTCTGTGAAATCCGGCGCATAAGGATTCGAATTAACTATAATTGAATAAGATTCCAGGCAGCGAATCATGCCCAGAAATGGCATAGGACCTGCAAGAGTGGCCTAGGTCCATGCGATCATTAAACCTCATGGCACCAACTAGCTCTCCCAGTCGTCGATCCTCTAACTGATAAGATACGGATCCTGCTGGCCTCATAACAAACTTGATTTGAATCCTAATAGTTTTCAGACCTCATCCAGAGCATGTCCAAGGAATCAGGTGATCGTCTATAAATACCACCACCCTCAAGCCTTTCAGGTACGGCTATTCTACGCCCATTTTTTATACAGTTCTTACACTGGCTCTCATTCTCCATTGAAGCTCCCCCCTGAGCTCGAAGCTCTGGCCAAAAAAGGAGAACTCCTATGTGAGAGTCTTCTCCATACATCTGCTTGCTGTGAATCTCCACTGACTTGAGCGTTGGAGGGTCCTCCGCAGAGGGCAACCCCATAGCACCCTCTGCGTGCAGACTATCTTGCAGGTTCCACCTAGAAGCGGTGGGATCGGCGTCCGGATCAGGAGCCAGAAGTTCACCTGAGTCGGAGAACGGATTTCCACAGCAACATGTCTTTAGCATCAAGTTCAGAAAAGATTGATGATGAGGAAGATACAAATTTGCTGAAAGAGATATTAAAAATTAAATATAGATGTATCTTCAGACCATGAACAAGAAGCTAAAGATGATGATTCTTCTAGGGTTGATGTTATTGATACTAATCATAATGAGGTAGATCTTCCTAGAGATTTGAGATATGCCTATGGTCATCCAAAAGAATTGATTATAGGTGATCCATCTCAAGGAGTAAGAACTAGATCATCAATGAGAAATATCAATAATCATCTTACATTTATATCTCAAATTGAACCTAAAACTATTGAAGAAGCCAAAAAGATAGTAATTAGATGTTAGCTATGCAAGAGGAATTAAATCAATTTACTAGGAATAATGTATAGCCCCTTGTAGATAGACCTAAAGGTCATTTTGTAATAGAATCTAAATGGGTATTTAGAAATAAATTAGATGAAAATGGCATAATAATTAAAATAAAGCTAGACTAGTTGCAAAAGGATATAATCAAGAAGAAGGAATTGATTTTGATGAAACCTTTGCACCTGTAGCTAGATTAGAAGCAATTAGACTATTACTTGCATTTGCATGTCATATGAACATTAATTTATTTCAAATGGATGTCAAAAGTATATTTTTAAATGGATTTATAAATGAGGAAGTTTTTGTTGAACAACCACTAAGTTTTGAAGATCATGAATTTCTAAATCATGTTTTTAAATTACACAAAGCACTTTATGGTTTAAAACAAGCACCTAGAGCTTGGTATGATAGGTTAAGCAAATTTCTAATTGAAAATGATTTTTCTAAAGGAAATATTGATAAAACCTTATTTTTGAAAAGAAAAGATAAAGATTTATTAGTAGTACAAATATATGTAGATGATATTGTATTCAGTGCTACTAACAATCTTTTGTGTCAAGAATTTGCTCAGTTAATGCAGGGTGAATTCGAGATGAGCATGATGGAAGAACTCAATTTCTTCCTAGGATTACAAATCAAACAAAAAGAGAGGGATTTTCATCAACCAAACAAAGTACACAAAGGAAATTCTCAAGAAGTTTGGAATGGAATCAATCAAACCCCTTGGAACACCAATGAGTCCTTCATACAAATTAGATAAAGATAAAGACGGTAAGCCTGTTGATCAAAAGCATTATAGAGGTATGATCGGATCTCTACTTTACTTAACAGCAAGTAGACTATATATTATGTTTGTTATTTGTTTATGTGCTAGATATCAGTCTGAACCTAAAGAATCTCACTTAATTGCTGTAAAAAGAATACTTAGATATTAAAGTGGAACTAAAAATGTAGGATTATGGTATTATAGAGACTCAATACTAAATTTAATTGCTTATTCTGATTCTGACTATGCTGGATATAAATTGGATAGAAAGAGTACAAGTGGTGCATGTCAATTTTTAGGAAGTAGCTTAATTCTTGGTTTAGCAAAAAGCAAAATTTGGTTGCATTATCTACTGCTAAAGCTGAATATGTTGCAGCTGAAAGTTGCTGTGCTCAAATCCTTTGGATTAAACAACAACTTGAAGATTATGGCATAACACTTGATAAAACTGCTATTAGATGTGATAACACTAGTGCAATAAACTTAACTAAAAATCCAATTCAACATTCAAAAACTAAGCATATTAAAATTAGATATCATTTTATTAGAGAACATGTAGCTAATAATGACATTTATCTTGATTATATTTGTACTGAGGAATAATTAGCTGACATATTTATAAAACCTTTGAGTGAAGAGAGATTTTGTTATCTTAGAGGAGAGTTAGGGATTTATGACCCATTGGAATGATTTTGAAACCCTTAAGAATGACTATTTAGAATTCAATCAATTTCTTGAAAATTCTTTCATAATTCTAAGGACAATTCATCTAATATTTGAACCATTTGATTCACCACATTCCAAAGAATTTTATTCAAAATTATTGATTTTCTTTGATAAGTTTCAGATCCTTGAAACTCTTTTTTTTTTTCTGAAACTGTCTTGGAGTCGACACCCTAGTCAGTGGAGTCGACACCTCTTCTATGTCGCTCTCAGTCTGAGACCTTGGAGCCGACACCCGCCTTAGTGGAGCCGACTCCAGTTTGGATGCTAACTAAGTTAGTAACTTGAAGTCGACACCCGACTTTACGGGAGCCGACACCTTGTGGTCCCAATTTGACTATTTTAGGGCCGAGTCGACACCTTTTCATCCCCAATCATTTCCAAACTCTCTCTAAAGCCTCTCCAAGCCTCCCTAAACCTAGAATCTCTCAAATCCACCATTTCCTAGGATTTTATGGTACCAAAGCAAAGAGAATCGATCTTTGAAGCTCCCGTGGTGACAAGGAAGAGGACAGTGAGGCGTCCTGCCTGTCAGCCCTCGCCAAGCTTGGATTCCTCTTCTTCGTCCTCAACGCCCAGTGCTGTACTAGGTCCTTCTTCACCTCATGTTGATATTTTAGTGGGAAGAGTGATTACAATGGGAAGGAAGGTTGATTTCGGATTTTTTGATGATGAGGGATTTTCTATTGGCAAGCAAATCAAGGATATGGGTTGGGAAAAGGTATGCTCTTTGGATGTACCCACCTATCATGCTTTGGTTAAGGATTTCTATTTGAATCTTTCTAGAGGAGATGGCGGTCTTATCAGTTTTGTTAGAGGAACTAGGATTCATCTCACCTTAGAAATTTTGGGAAGATTGTTAGATATTCCTGTCTCTAGAATGATTGCTAATGCCCATAGTGACAGAGGAATGGCATTGTTTAGAATGCTTGGCAGGGATGTAGCAGAATTTGAAGAAGTCAGGGCTAACCAGTTGCCTTTAGAGCTTAGGCTGCTGCATAATATTTGTGGTAGGATTTTGTTTCCTAAGACCGGCCGTTTCGAGTATGTTTCTGAGAGGGACATACTAGTGATGGACTCTGTTGTGACCGGCCAGCCTATTAACCTTCCGGGTATGATTATTTGGTATATGGCCGAGGTCGGAGGCAAGAAGAGATCTACCCTTCCATACGACATGATTTTGACCATGGTTTTTCAAATCCAAGGAGTTAGCATATTAGATAATGAGCCCATAAAAAGTCTTAGACACACTGATTACTACAATAAAGCTACATTGCACCGGATGAGATTCATTAAAATCAATGGAAACTAGGAGAGGAAAGGAAGCAAGGATGACAGGGCAGTTGAGATGGACAATGCAGAGCCTTCAGTGAGACATACTTCACTTGGCCCTAGCAGTCTTACACCTCTAGCACCTGCACCATCTTCTACTTCATTCACTCAATCCTCTACTGGTTTTTCTGAGATTCAGATGGAGCAGTTGAGATCTTTATTTTTGGATCATGAAGCTAAAATGAAGAGTGAGCTAGATAGTAGTCTTATGAGCTTAAGGGAGATGTTCTATTCCTTGGAAGAGAGAGTAAGCAAGATTGAATCATCCTTTGGATCTTCTTCAGAAGCCTTGAAGATTGATCTTATGCATATATTCGAGAAGATCAAGGACATAGGAGGAGATTCTGATCTATATTCTAAGTGCATTGCTGAATTACAAGAGAAAATTATAGTGTCATCTGCATTTATTAATAGAAGATTGAATGAATTTATCAAGATCCAAAGTGAAAGAATGGGAAAAATCTTAGAAGAGCTCAAAAGACTTATTAGATTTTGATTAGCTTTTGATGTTTGATTTACATTTTGATGTACTTAATCTTTGAAGTTTAGTTTATATCTTTGATGTAATGAAGTATGATGTAATGAAGTATTTAACCTTATGAAAGATGTAATGAAATTTCAGTATTCAATGAATATCATAGTTGAACTTTGATATTAAGTTGCTTGAATTTTGAGTTAATATTGTTCTGTTCAAAGATTATTGATTCTTATACTTAAACTTTTATAAAGAGGGAGAAAGAATGATTGATGTTAATTTAAGCTAAATGAATCTTTTCTTAACCTTTTTGTTGATAACAAAAAAGGGGGAGAGAAGATAATTGTATATGCATTGAATGAACTTATTGAATGAATTTGATTAATTGATATCAAGCATTGAATGAACTTAATTGCATGAGTTTTAATGATAAGGGAAGAGAAGATGTTAATTTGAGAATCATAGGGGGAGCTGCCTCATTCAGAGGGAGCTTAACTATGAGAACTTATCTTTGCTTTGAAACTTTCATTAATTAATCATGCATATACTCAATATTTTTGTCATCATCAAAAGGGGGAGATTGTTGACCCAATTATTGATTTTGATGATTAACAAAAGCCATGAGTATATTCATTGTGTTTCTGACAAATTTAAGAAGTGTTTCAGGTATTAAGAATGTTTAATTATTCAAATGATATACAAAATCAGTTTTGAATTAAGTTTTAAATATAAAATATTTAAGTTCAGACCTTGGAGTCGACACCCACAATGTCTGAAGCCGACACTAGGGCGTATCAGAATAATTCTAAGTTTTCGGCACGGTTTGGAGTCGACACCTGAAACTCTGGAGCCGACTCTAACCTGAGACACAGAGGAGTGCTTTTTATGTCAGTTTTTGGAGCCGACACCTTGAGTTTGGGAGCTGACACCTGGAGTTTGGGAGCCGACACCTGAAATTTCTGGAGCCGACTCTAACATGAGAATAGAGAACGTATTTTTAAGACGCTGTTAGAGTCGACATCCTCAGATACTGGAGCCGACACCTGAATTCTCCGAGCCGACACATCACTTTTTCGGAGCCGACTCCACAACAAACTTTTATTTCTATTTTTGAAAACCCGAGTTGGAACCGACACCTGCAAAGTTGGAGCCAACTCCAACCTGTCAGGAACGGATTTTCAAATTGTCAGAATAGACTCCAACGGTAATATTTTTCCATCTAATCTCTAACGGCTATATTTCTTTGAGTGTAGAAGCAATCCAAGTACCTTGTAACGACTATTTTCTCACCTAATCTTGGATTAAGAAATCTATAAAAAGGGGATTCGATCGTTTGAAAAAAAAGAGATTGAAAAAATCAGAAAAATCAAGTGAAAAAGAGAGAGAAATTTTCAAAGAGAAATCTCTGAATCCACGTCCTTCTTCTGAAGAGAGATTCAAAAGAAATCCAAAGCTCTCAAAGATCAATTTCGGAGGTGGATTCAGAGGTTATTTTCAGTTCACTTAGCTTTAATTAATTCAGTTCACTTGAGCACTCTTATATCAATCTAATTATTTTCAAAGAGCTAAATTTTTTAAAGAATCCAATTCACCCACCCTCTTGGGCTGGGCCAACACCTCAGCCTCGGACCTCAAGTCCTCTTGGCCTCGAACCTCAGGTGTCCTCTACCTCGAGATGTCTGATACTACCACGTGGCCCATCAATCATCCGCAGCTGCCACGTGGCCCACTAATCATATACAACTGCGCGTGGCCACTATCCGTAATGGCGTATGACTGACACGACTAGGCCCATCTACCACCTGTGGTACCGCGCCGGACAATAGTTCGTGGGGTAAGACATCTCTGACATGCCCAGTATCGGTTGCGACCTATCTATGTCAGCCTGGCCACTTGTCCGCTATCGGACAACGACACATCGGGATTAGCCATCTTCTAAAAGCGAGAAAGGGGATATTCGAATAGGTATAAAAACCCACACTCACAATAAGGAAAGGGATCTGAACTCAAGTTCTCTAGTTATTTCTCTGCTAGTTCTTTTATTCACTATTCCTGAGTCGCTTACTTGAGCATCAGAAGGTCCCCATCGGTGCAACCGGTCTTCGGGGACTTTCTTGTAGGATCTTCTTCAAGGAGAAGGATCTCCGTCTTTCGACGTGAGAGGAACGTAACTTGGCAGCAACAGATAGTGTCAATATATTGATGTTTAAAATCAATCATTTCATGCTAATGGATGAGATCGATCTTCACTCGAGTAGTGGATTAGCTTTCCAAACAGATAGTGTCAATATATTGATGTTTAAAATCAATCATCTCATGCTAATGGATGAGATCGATCTTCACTCGAGTAGTGGATTAGCTTTCCAACAAATCAACACATGGGCTTGTGATGGAGAGAGAGAGGAAAAGAGCATAAGGGTTGTCTAAAATATTCTTTTGGGAAAAATGCTTTGATGCCTAAGTTAGGCTAAAAAAGAAGAAAGATAGTTTAGAGGCTTTTTTTTTTTATGAGTACTTTAAACCAAAAAATTAGGGTATAGAACTAACTTTTTTTTTTTTTTTTTTGTTACAAGCAAGACTTGGGGTTGCTTTATAGGCATCAAAGAAAGTTTTTTATGGGAATTGGCTACTTATGAGTAGACTGCTTTGATAAGCTTGATCTCTGGATGATATGGCTATTGTGATGGAGTCCTTCTCAAACAAGATGGAAAACTCCCACTCAATCCGATCTAAGCCATGAATGGAGACCCCTATATGGTTCAGCAAAAACCTTCTTTGATTGGGACTTTTAATGCGATACAATTTGATTGACTCGATGTATCAATTTTAGGCATACCTTGTGTCATCATTAGATGAACCGGCTAAATCAGATCACATCAGAATGTGTCTTTAGAATTTTATATATATATAATTTGTTAGTTGTTAGAAAATGGAGTCTTGTAAAGGTCATCAAAATTTTTTGATTGTTTTTTAAACCTTGATGATAGCATAACCATTCGCTTGCCAAAGGAACTTTTAAGAACCATCTAAATCCATTTTGGAAGTTAATTGTTGCAAATTATGACATTTAAATAATATTACATGATTTCCATTTGCATGTTTTCCACCCAAAGCGAACCTACATGGTCAAACCCATCCTAAATTATCAGATTCAAATTAATCTACCGGTCATTTCGAATTGGGATTTTTTTCCTTTCTTTTAAGAATTTAGTCTACACTTCTTTCTTATTCTTTTTAAATAATTTATCAATAATTAATTTAATTCTTTCTTTTCTTATTTTACCTATTTGTTACTAGAATAGATAGTTACAAATTTGTAACATTGTTAGACACTAATAAAATAATTGTTATAAATTTATAAAATATAATAATAATATAATGAAGCATTAATCTATAAAAAGTATACATTTGAAATTTTAAAAAATAATATCAAATTATTAATAAGATAACAAAATAAAATAAACAAATGTTGAAAGTATACTTAATTTTATACATAAAAAAGTAAAGTTATATTTAATTCTACTTTTTTTAATCATTTATAATATTCAACTTAAAAAATTATATTTTTAATCTCATTATTTATTAAGTCATATAAGTATTAATTATATTATATATCAAAGAATATAAATATTAAAATATTAGTCACCCAACCCAAATAATTTAATTGATAATGCATAGAATTATATAGTATTATTTATATAATTTTAAAATTTTAAATAAATAAAATTTAAAATATATTTTATTAAAATATTATTTTCAGATTATTTAGAATATTGTAATCGGATCTCATTTTAAAATTTTTCAAAATAATTTTAAAAGTAAATCATTTTAGATTTAGATAAAAAAATTAAATCCTAACTTTTCGAGCCGTCGGATCATATTCGCAGGCGAGATAGGTTAGGGCGACCTCCATCTGTCGCTTTTGTTGCAGCTCCTCCATGATCACGGGCAAAAGCGTTTCCAATTCCATTCGCGTCGGGCTCGTGCCGACAAACGGTTCGCTGCCTCCATCCCACCAGTCCCTCTCAAAGAATCCAGTACAATATTTCTATCATGCATGCTCTCACGGTATTTCGAACTGCTCTCTCACAAAACCAAGGTTCCATCTATCAAAATCCACTGGACCAAGAGCCGAAATTCTGTCAGGAGGCATTTGCCTCCTTTTATATATATATATATATATATATATATATATATATATATATAAAATTCTCTCTCTATATATAGACACGCACCATAGCCTCCTTATATATATATATATATTTATATACACACGCAGCATTTGCCCGTTTTATTCTCCTCTCTTTTCGACCGTAGGTCCCGCCCGCAGTCCAGACTTCTTTCACCAGCTCCCTCCCCTGCTTTTCTCTGGCACAAGCAGCGAAGCAGGGGGAATCCACTGTCTAAAGGGAAGCGGGGCGAAGCTAAAGCCAAGCCCGTCTCCGAAAAGAAAAAGAAAAAGAAAGAAAAAAAAAAAAAAACCACCCAAAACCCTAACCCTCACCTCTCCTCCCACTTGGATCTCGATCCCATGGAGAGGCCTCTTTTCCTCCTTGTCCTCCTCTTAGTCCTTCACCTCCTCACTTTCCCGCTCCTCTCCTTCTCCAAGTCCACCATCGAGCCCTGCACCGGCTCCGACTCCTGCCCGGCCCTCCTCGGCTACACACTCTACGCTGACCTTAAAGTCTCCGAGGTGGCCGCCCTCTTCCAGGCCGACCCCATCGCCGTCCTCACAGCCAACGCCGTCGACATCTCTGTCCCCGACGTCGAGAACCACATCCTCCCCTCTGGCCTCTTCCTCCGCGTCCCCACCCTCTGCTCCTGCTCCGACGGCATCCGCAAGTCCGTCTCCACTCGCTACAAGACCCGCCCCGCCGACACCCTGACCTCCATTGCTACCTCCATTTTCGCCGGCCTCGCCTCCCCCGACCAGATCCGTGAGGCCAATGCCATCTCCGACCCGTCTGCCCTCGATGTCGGGCAGACTCTCGTCATCCCCCTCCCGTGTACCTGCTTCAACTCCTCCGACAACAACCTTCCTGCCATCTACCTGTCGTATGTTGTCAAGGCTGGCGACACTGTGGCTGCCATCGCCGCCCAGTACTCCACCACGGTCACCGATATCATGAATGCCAATGCTATGGGAAACTCCGCGATTAGGCCTGGTGATATAATCGCCATCCCGTTGCCAGGTAGAAGTTTTAAATTGAAATGCCATTGTTGCTAGGAGTGGCTATCTTTGACTGGTTCTTAGAGATAATAATGCTGCTTTTATGAGACAGGATTGTTATTTAGAAGTGCTTTTTGATGCGTAGCTGCTTACAATATCTTCAATTCTGCTGGTTTCTATTAATGTATTGTGTGGTCTAAGACGTCTTTATGTTTTCCACATTTTTACACATGGTTTATTTATCGGAATTCAATCGGTGCTTTATAAAAATGCATGATCTACAAAGACTTGACTTATGGAAGTGGAAAATTTGCTGTGCAATCTGGATGCGACCACTTTCATATTGCAGTCTTATTGGAAAGGAACTTCCAACTCACTTGGTCATGGGAGTGGGAGTTGGAGTAGGTCCAGATAGTTTAGGTTTTTTTTTTTGGGTATAAATTAGTACTTTTTTATGGATCATTGATTTCAGAGGATCCCTGGACTCGATGTGGATCACTGTCATGTTTTAGGAGAGTTATCTCACATTGAAAGCTAGTCATGCACCCAACTTCTAGAGAGACCGGTGATGTTTTAGGAGAGTTATGTCACATCGAAAGCTAACTCATGCACTTAACTTCTAGAGAACCTAACATATCTATACAAAGTCCGATTGACCTTTTCTTTCTTTTTTTTTGAAAAAAGGATTTTTCTTCGAACTCTATAACATGACACCACTTCTTAAGGGTGCGACTCACCAAGAAATCAAGACCAAATCTCACCATTTGGGCCTAAAAAAGACTGGTCAAATGAAAAAAATAAAATCTTTTCTGAAAAGATTTTGAAATTCAAGAAAAATTAGATGAAACAACTGAAGAAAAGTGGATGTAAAAATTGAGATTTCTTTTTTTTAGGATTTTAACTTTCTATGATTAATTTTCCTAGTCATGTCTATTTCAAGAAGTTATAACTTGTTTGAATTAGAAGTCAAGACTAACTTGTCTTAATTGTGTAAGAGCATATCTCACTATTATAAATAAAGAATTTGTAACCAAGTTTCGAGAAGGATTAATGAAAGAAAATGGGGCTTAAACACTACTTTCACCAATTTTTTTTTAAAATTTTCTTTTAACAAATTTGAATTGAGCCATTTGTAGGAATTTCATTCTTCTCTATGCTTGGATCAAGTTAATCTCAATACTTCATTTTTTTACATCTATGGGGCCCTTGGTTTATGATTTAAATGCACGAATAGTACTAGTAGTCAAGAGAAAAGCTATCGGTGCTTGAAGTATATCAAAAAGATGAAGGGTACCATGGCTACCACTTTTACCATAATGAATGATGAGAAGAAGAAAAACACCTCACATAACTAGAGAGGATTATTTCCCAACTCATTGACCCTATATCTCGATTAATGATGTCTTTAGTTCAAGTACTACCACCAACTCTTATTCATAAAGCTATCTCTGACATTTATATACATGCATATACCATCAATCAAGGAGAATGAGTAACCTATAGGTACTTAAAATCTCTCTTCAACCTTTCAAAACCAAAAGCTCAAATCGAGATTCTTATATATGATGGAATTGTCAATGTAGAGAAGCTAGATAGCTCGCTAGACCATTTAGAGACATATTTCACTATGGATACAAAGGTAGCTTCTGCTCATCTTAAGTTTTCTTGACATGTGCTTACCTAGTAGAATTCATATATGGGAAATATCAACATTTCTAATCTAACGTGAACTAGATTCAAGAATGCAATCAGAAGTACTTATCCCAATCGGTTAAGAGGAAGATTGATGGATCAAGTTGCTTGCAATATTTGCAGCAAAAGCATGGTCAATCTATCAATGACTACACCATTGATTTTGACAAGCAAGTTATCTAACTTGGGATCTTTATTGATGGTCATGCATGAACACCCACTAATTCAGATTCACTTAAGCTAGTTTGCTTTGGTTCAAGATGGTGAGGAACCTAAAAACCAACAATACAAACACATATTAAAAGTTAAGGCAATAGAAGCACATAATGAGAAATGATTAAACAAAATAATAATCACTATTTAAATCCAAGGAGAATTAGACAAGATACACCCATTCTTAAGTAAAGGCAATTCTGTAATAGAATATAGATGAAAACCAATTAAACTCTAGGAAAATGATTAAACTAGAGCAACAATTGAACTAAAAAAATCAAATAAACTAGTGAGGTAAAATCTATACCATAGCCCCCACCATGTAGAAGAATTTGAGTTATTAAGAGAATTAAACTTTCCACATTCTTCACTGGCTTTTATGGTAAAAAAAACCAACCATGAAATTAAAGAAGGAAAAACCTCTAAATTATAAAGGCTTAAATTAAGCAACAGAATTTGATGATATTTTCTATCCAATAAAATTTAATAGGCAATATATAAGAGGCAAATCGTTTTTGCAAATTTTACTATAAAAGCGGATCTTGGGAAAGAAAAATGGAGGAAATATCTATTATTTTGACTACTTCTATTGCGCCATAAGGACTTTATGGATGGCTAGCAATGTTTTTCATTAAAAACTGTGCCCTCAAAGAAGAATGGAAGAAATATGCGAGCCATATGTTGACTTCTATGCTGTGCATGTAGATGGTGTTGTAGTTTACACTAAAACACAAGACGAACATAGGAGGAAAAAAAAAAACTTCATAGTTTGCTAAACATGGGATAATTTTGTTTGAAAAGTAAAGAAAATAAAAGCAAAAATAGATTTTCTAAGTTTAACTATTGACAAGGGAAAACTAGAACTTCAAGTCTATATTTTTTTAAAAAAGATATTTCTAGATAAAATTGAAGTGAAGAAATAACTTCAAAGATTCTTATGTATTTCAAATTATGGAGAAGAATTCATAAAAGAATTAGCCAAATAAAGGCACAATTTTTAGAAGAAACTTAAAAGAATAATTTAAAAAAGTTGAAGTGTTGAAGATACTATGGACATAAAACATATTTTGAAGAAAAGATAAAAAATTGGTACTATTTGTGGATGATGATCTCATAATAGAATCTAATGCTTCAAAAAGACACTAGACAGCTATATTAAAAGCCAAGAGAATTGGAGATACTAACAAAGAAATTTGTTCTTATGCATTTGGTACATTCCAAGGGAAAGAATTGAATTACCATATAAATGAAAAAAGTTGTTGGCAATAAAAGACACAATAGGGAAGTTAATTTATAACCATCCAAAACCGTTAGAGACATATTGACAACTAAGAAAAAAATGGTAATGTAGAGCATGGACGTCATGGAATGATGATAATTGATAGATATTATAACTCTAAAAAAGTTGGACAAGTTTACCTAAGTCTTGAATTATCAATAGAACTTGGCTGCAAATTAGATCATGATGAAAATTTGAAAAGAGAGAATACAAATCTTCTTTCATTGCCACAATAGAGTGGTTTATCATCCATTTTATTTTTAATCTGATGGTAAAGTTCTAAAAAATATTAACCCATCAGCTTCTTCAGCATACCAATTCAAATTTTGTAGTCCTTGTTCTTTAGTTACTAGACTTCATGCATAACTCCTTGGAATAGAAGTTTTGCTGTTGTCCATATGAATTATTCCTAGCTAGTTATACTGGGCAACTCGAGCTTGTTCTCATTGTGATAAGGTACCATATTGAAATTTTGTATTTGTGTTTCACAGAACATATTAGCATCATATCTCATTATAGTCAGTAAATCTACTAGGTAGTTTTTGTCTTGCCTATTTAATTCAAAATTTTCAATTAACCCAAATTCGATAACTGTGTTATTGAGTTGGGCTTCTGGAAAGATCGTGGGTGTAATGGTAGAGGTGGCAATTGGGTCGGGTCAGACTTGATGTCGGTCGAGTTGGATATAAGTTAGACAAACAATTTGTTGATGCAAACCCAATTTGTTTATTAGATGGATCCAAAATTCCAACTTGAAACCAACCATTTTATTAAGCAGGTAATACAAGCTGATATATAATGGATTAAACCAAGTTCAGTGGGTTAAGCAAGTCAAGGATTGCCAACATTGTCTATAGTTTCCCAGTCCACTAATTTATATAGATAAGTAAGAAAAATTCTATTTACTTTATTCCAGTTCAAGGTCTTTTTTGCCTTCTCCTAAGAATTCTTTTTAAATTCATTGACAAACGAAGGTGCAACATCTAATTTTTCTACTTATCTATGCTTAGAGCTTATGCTATCTTTAAATTGATCTCAGAAATATTGAGCATTTCCTCTTAACAAGGATTTGAGTCTTAAGGGGAAAACAGGGCATCCAACTGTCCTAAGTGTCAGGACAACAAGGACTATCCCCAAGGCTATGTTTGATATGGGGGATATCCCCCCCTTTATCCCCAAAAGCTATAAATAGGAGTATAGTTCTGAAAAAGTTTAACCAAAGGGGATTACCCATGTTTAACCATGGGTTATCCCCTGAACTTATTCCCCAGGGACTCCAGGAATAACTAGAGTTATCCCTTGATGGTAAAGCTGTTATTTTAAAAAGATGATTATTCCTTAAGCTATTTTCTGGATAAATGCTATCCTGTACACTTATTTAGGGATAGCTTTTTATGAATCAAACACTACCTGTTGCTGCTAAATCACTTGTGATGAGCGTTGGGTGAACTGAGGTCTCCATGGGCCTTCAGGAACACGAAGAGGTCGCCTTCTTCCTCTGAAAGCCTATAAAAAAAGTCCCGGACCGGTGGTTCTGACGGGGACCCACCGACGCTCAAGTTAACGATTAGGAGAACAAGAATTTAGATGAGATAGTAAAGGTTGAGTTTTCCTCCTCGTTGTGAGTCGGGGTCTTTATATACCTGTTCGGGAGTCCCTCTTACCCTTCGAGGATAACCGTCGGATTATGCCTACCGCCAAGATCGGCTTCGTTAATGGTAGGTGGGCGAATAGCCGCTAAACGGGCGCCCTGAATATCGATAACTGCATGCGACTTTACGGATCCCTGCCTTGGAACGGAGTCGGGAGGCATATCGGGGCTGAGTCGACAACCGAGAGCATGGAAACGCTTGCCTTGACCTTCATCTCCCAAGCCAGCTCTAATCGTGCCAAGAGGGGCCAACGTAGCTGGCATAAAACGCCTTAATGTCTGCCATAAATACATGCATGCAGGAAATTCCCAGGTAACGTAAGAAGGAGAGAAGCCGTTAAGGGACTCTCTCCAGCTCATCCCGGCTATTACATTTAATCCCTCCATCTTTGCTTTGGAGCTCGATTCTGGGAGCAGCCCGAAACCACCAAGAGAAGGTTGTGGAGCAGTCTGGAGGGGAGCTCGGAAGGCTGCGCGGAGATGGGAGTGGGAGCCGCGCCAAGGAGCTGCAAGGAGGACCCATGCACATCTTATGGCTACGTGCATGGCTTTTGTTGTCCCACCATGATGCTGCTCGTTGTCCAATCAGAGTCGGGATGAAGAGCTCGGGGCCGGAGTTGTCGGGAGATAAGTCCAGGCTGGGTAAGGCTGTGGAGGTTGGGATGATGCCAGGGAGGCTACCATGGAATCTGAATGGCTGGGAGAGGACGGAGCAGCCACGGACGAATTGTCCGTGGCCGGGGAGGAAGCGGAGCCAAGCCACGAACGGAGGTCGGATGAGTCGCCTGGAACATGCATGCAGCCTCATGCATGTAACGCTCCTCCCTCCATTTGTGACTATTTAAGTGCAGTACGTCTTATGCACGCGAGCCTTACCCAACCCAGGCCGGGACGAGAGTTGGGAGGGAAATGGAGCTGACTGAGACGGCTGGGAGCCGTGACATATGGAGTTGGGAGTTCGAGGAAGACATGACTGTCACGGAGGACTTGGCCGTTGAAGAACAGAGCTGGGGGCCCTGGGGCCGCAAGCTAGGGTGCTGGCGTTGAGAGCCGCTGCAGAGGACCTGGAGGCCGCCGTCAGGGGCCATCGTGGATGTGGGAGCCGCCGAGGATGAGCAGCCTCTGTGGGAGAGTCCGCCGTGGAGGGCTCGTCCGTTGAGGACAAGAGAGGACGAGTGGAGCCGCTGCGAAAGGGGCCAGGGGCCGCTGTGGATTTGGGAGTCGCCGAGGAGGACCTGGAGATCGTTGTGAGTGGCCGTCGAGGATGAGCAGCCGCTGTGGGAGAGCCCGCCATGGAGGGCTGTTCAAGATGACTCGGCCGTTGAGGCCATTCAAGAATGTTGTTGGGCTCTGGATGCGGCCGAGATAAAGTTGGAGTCGACGCGGAGAGCCTGGGACGAGGTGACCCTTTTTTTTTTTTCTCACGCTTCTCTTGTGCTCTCTTATCAGAGCTATCCGGAATCCCCCCCTTTTTCCCGGCTGCTCAGGGCTGTTGAGAACAACTAGGAAAGGCCGTTGAGAATAGAATGTCACGTCCAACAAAACGAGACCAGAATATCGCGCTTGATTTGAGAAGGCCGTTTCAAGAACAAACTGCCGCTCATGGGCTTGTTAACTGGCCCCATCACTACCCAAGTGTCTAGAAGACACTTTTTAGAGGATTACTTTTTCTTCTTTCTTCTAGATAACATTCTAGAGGGTTTCTTTTTGGCCTTTCTTCTATTTCTTCCGTGGCCTTTCTGGCTTCTTGCTCTGTTCTCATCCTTGCTGCTTCATTATCAAGTTAACTCACTAGGACCAATGGAGTTTGAGTTACCATTGTTGTTGTTTCCTTCATCAGCCAATCTGAACTTATTTGCTAGTTGGGCTAGACTTCACGGCCTTTGTTCCCAGTGCTCCATTTCTTTGCATATCTTTACCTTTTCCCATTCATCTAGGATTTCCTCTCTAGTTAGTTCTTCATTAATATTTTTTTACATATCCAACTCTGTTCGTCTTCCAAATCTACTCCAGTTAACCTGGTTTTGTTTTAACTCAGCTTTTTTCTTTGATTTTAATGATGTTTTGGTAAATCTATCACTATATATACACACACACACACACACACACACACACACACACACACACATATACACATATATATGTATATGTATAGTGTTTCATCCAAATCTATTTTTTCATGTTTTCTAAGCATTATATTCTATTTGATAAAGTGCCCAACTTAACTTTTAGTCATGTAATAGATCTATGTTATGATAAAGTAGTCCTACTAATTCAAAGGTAGTTCTTTTATGTTGTTGTTGTTGTTGTTGTGATTATTGTTTACTTCATCATCCAATGTAGGGATATATTCTTGTCAGTCTAGCCTTTGGTGTGTTTATTCCAGTATTCCATTACTTTGCATGTATTTGCCATTACTATTCACCTAGAAATTCTTCTCTAGTCATGTCTTCCATAATAGTTTTTACATTCTCTGACTCTATTGGTCTTTCAAATCTACTGTCATCCCATCTTTGTCTTAACTCTAACTTTGTTCTTTGTTGTTAATGGTTTTTTTTGTAAATTCATCATTATATTTTTTGTGTTTTTATTCAAATCTATCTTTTCAAGTTTTTCTAAGTACTCTACTCTCTTTGATAAAGTACCCAAATTAACTTCTACTTTATGTGATAGATCTATGCTATAATAAAATATTCAGAAGTGGTTCTTCCATGCAGTATATGGGATGGTGCTTTTTGAATTTATATGAGCAAATACTACTTTTGTTTTCACCATAACAGTAAAAAAATTCTACCAACAGTTACAAAAAAATGGGTATTATGAAAGTGATGTGTCTAGACAACACATTTTTAAGAGGATTACCTTTTGGCCTCTCTTTTACATAACATCTTAGAAGAATACTTTATGGCCTTTCTTCTGTTTCTTCTGTAGCTTTTCTGGCTTATTGTTCTTTTCTAATCCTTGCAGTTTCATTGTCAAGTTAACTCACTAGGAACAATGGAGTTTTTGACTTTCCATTGTTGTTGTTGCTTCCTTCATCTTCCAATCTGAACGTAAATGCTTGTTGGACTAGGCTTTGTGGTCTTTATTCCCCGTAGTTCATTTTTTTTGGCATGTCTTTTCCTTTTCCCATTCCTCTAGAATATCTTCTTACCTTAGTTCTTCATTAATAGTTTTTACATTTCCGATCCTATTTGTCTTTCAGTTATACTCCAGTCAGCCTGGATTTGTTTCAACTCACTTTTTTCTTTGATTTAATTTTTTTTTTGGGTAAATCCATCATTATATCATTTTGTGTTTCCATCCATATCTATTTTTTCATTTTTCTAAGCATTCTATTATATTTGATAAAGTGCCCAAATTGACTTTTACTCATGCGATGGATCTATGTTATGGTAAGGTAGTCCTAGTAATTCAAAAGTGGTTCTTTTCCATGTTGTTTTCTTTGTCATCCAATGCTGAGATATATGTTTGTCAGTCTAGCCTTTGGAGAGTGTTTATTCCCTGTACTCCATTTCTTTGCATGTATTTGCCTTTAACCGATCATCTAAAAATTATTCTCTAGTCATTTCTTCCGTAATAGTTTTTACATTTCTGACTCTATTGGTCTTTCAAATCTACTGTCATCCCCATCTTTGTCTTAACTCTCATTTTCTTCTTTGTTTTTTAATGTTATTTTCCTAATTCATCATTATATATATATATATATATATATATATATATATATATATATATATATATATATATATATATATATATATATATATATTGTGTTTCATCCAGATCTATGTTTTCAAGTTTTTCTAAGCATTCTATTCTTTTTGATAAAGTACCCAAATTATCTTCTGCTTTTGTGATAGATCTACGCAATAGAAAAGCAATCCTACTGGTTCAAAAATGGTTCTTCCATGCAGTGTTTGATGTGGTACTTCTGAATTTGTACAAGCAAAGACTACTTGCATTTTCACCATACCAGTAAAATAAACTTCTACCTACAGTTTAAAAAAAAGAATCATGAAAGTAAATTTTTATCATCATAATAACTGTACTTCTTGCTCCTCCCTGCAATTTTTTTTTTTTAAAAGAAGCTCTGTTACCAAGTTAGTTATGCACCCAAAAGATTTTACAGCTGCAGCTACCGCTGCTAAGAAAATAAAAGTGGGTTTTTATACCTAAACAAGGGCTCCATGTGAAACAGTAAGCTTTGGGGTTCAGAATCTTTGACAGCCAACCTGTCCATTGCGATTTTAGTCCTCTCTTTGATCACCTGATACTGGGAGCCTACTCATTTGGTGGGAGAGAACAAGTGGCCCATTTAAATCCATATGGCCATATATGGAGTTTGGTTATGAGTAATATGCACCCTTCATGCATGAGTGTAAACACATGATCTCTCGCTTAGGATCTAATCATGTAATTGGTTTAAATATAAAAGACCTGTATTTGTTTGGATCTCTCATATAAGATTCTCATGGTTTGATTGCATTACTTGCAAAATCAAATATAATTTTGAAGTCATTTACATTTAGATGGTCTCAATCTTATGAACCATTGGGATGCCAACCTTGCACCTGATTTGTAGACCTTGCTGAGCTTACTAATCAGGCCTAACCTGGCTTTGGTATGAGTTAGAATCTGATCCAATGTACTAGCAGCTCAATCTTAGGGAGACACGGAACTACACCTCATCATATGATGAATAGATTCCCACTCAATTACAATTTCTGAACTAGGATGTCATTCCAACTATTTAATAGTAGATTTGTCTAGCTGATTATTCAAGAGTATACCATGATACCATCCTTAGTATCATCAAATTCTGGTTTTGATGGAATTGTTGCTGCTGAAATCTGTCCTCCAACTCGGGCACGATTGGGTTTCCTCCTGGGCGGACATGCAAACAGTCCTCACGCGAGAGGCGTTGGGGGTGGCCCTCTGCGAAAAGACCCTCCGACATTCAAGTCAGTGGGGATTGGCAATCAACAAAAATGAGGAGAAGGCTCTCGCTGAAGAGTTCCTTCAGGGCTCTGAGCAGAACGCTAATGGCGGAAGCTAAGGTAGAAGGAGAGAGGGTTCCAGTGAGCAAGTGCGCATACTTGAGGAGTCGGCAGACGACTCTATTTATAGAGGATCACCTGGTTCCCTAGGGGCATCGTGGATCCGAAAGTCGTTAGGATCTGAATCCAGTTTGTTATAAGGTCAGTAGGATTCGTATCTTGTTTGTTAGAGGATCGACGGCTAGGAGAGCTTGTTGATGTCTCGAGATTTGGCGAGGACATAGGCTCCAGGGCTCTAGGCCACTCTCGCGGGTCCTAGGCCACTCCCGGATATGATTTCTGTTTGGAATTTTACGAATTCGAGTTCTTCCGCGCCGAATTCCGCAGAGGTATAGGTATCGCTAGGGCTAGGCCGAACGATGGGAAAGCTCGGCTAGAGGGGCCGAGAGACGATACAGCTCGGCTAGAGGGGCCGAGAGATGTGATCCGCCCCTTGGGAATCCCTGGCTCGGTGAGGGGCTAAGGCGCCCCAACTTATCGAGACTAACTTATCTCTGGTGGGTGTCGCATAGTGAGTAGGAATCAGGGCTAGTCTTAGCCATGTGCACGATTATTGACATAGCGATTTTACCCCTTAATACATGCCCCCCACTTCCTATTCGAAACGTAGGTTCGGGCGTAAGGAGTATAATTCCAGGTGGCATGACTTGAACGGAGGGATCCGGGTTTGATAGCCTGCGCAATGATGCCCTATTTAATGCTGCGCGGTCGTCGTGCCTTCGTGGGATGTGCCTTTACGGGGCGCGTCACATAAGGCTCCTTTGAGGCAACGGTTGCGAAACTGCCACGTAGCAAATTTCGGTTTTTACGGCGTTCGCAATGGCGGTTCTAGGCGTTTCGGTTGAGACGCCTTATCTTTCTCTTAAGGCGGTTTCTTTAGGGAAAAGCAAAGTCGAAACAGCGCCGTTCCTGTTCGCAGCGCTCTTTCGTTTCTCTTTGGAGAATCTTGTTATCTATTTCCTCTGTAATCTCGCTTGGTGTTTCTCTCGGCCAGCAGAATGATGAGTCCCGACGATATGGTTTCGGAGATTGCCGCTGAGGATTTGGGAAGAATACGCCAAAAGTATGGCATTCCCTCTGTTGTCCTTCTGAGATTGCCGGAGCTCGAGCATAGGGTTTCGCAAGATCTGGAACATTTGCCCGATAATGGTGGCTCCCAACAGTTGGCACAGCGTCATCGGGTTTTTCTCAATGTGTAGTCGGATTCAGGTAACGACAACTCTTCCTCTTTTTCACGCCTGTTACTATTTGATGTCTGGGAGGAAATCAGAGCGGCCTTACATCGGACCCCGGAGGTCATTTAAGACGATAACAGATAAGCCATTGTCTATAAAGGAGTGGAAGGTCCGGTTTTCCCCAGGGATGGGGAAACTTTGTCCGGGACGTGGAAGCACATCCGACTCTATCTGAGCAGGAGAAGGACTTGGAGGTCCTCCGGGACGGTAGGATTTTCGGCCAACGATTTACTGTCAGAAGAGGCTCTTTTCACCGCCGGGCTTAGCCCCCTCGACCGCATAGTAAGTTTTTTTTTTTCCATTGATTTTGCTCGAGCAAGTGTCTTGGTCTGATCGTTTGCCCTCTGTTCCCGTAGCCAAGAAGTCTGAACTATCGGGCCGCATAAAGAAAGGGTTGAGCAAGCGCCCGAGGGAGAGCAGCGGAGGGGAGAAACGTAAGCCCGAGAAGAAGGCTCGTTTTTTCGAAGAGCGCTCGCCAGAGGTTGGAGTAGTCACGACGGAGGCGTTGAAAGCAGAGGAGGATTCAGAGAGGACTGCTAAGGTCCTTTGTCCTTTAGTGGTGAAAATAGTAGACAGTCCGGATGAAACTCCGTTGGCTTGTCCGGGAGCTCCTTCTTTTGAAGATGAGTCAATGGCTGGCACGGCGGAGGTTGGTGCCTCTGGGGGCCCTCTTCCGAACGAGGAAATGTCTCTAGCCTTGGCGGGAGGACAGGAGGGAGCAATTGCAATCATCGAGGCTCAAGATGAGCCTTCCATTAGAGGGCTCCCCCCGGAAGGATTTAGGGGCGGCGACGTAGGGCCGACTGTAGTGGAGGCTCGAAAGGAGCCCACGGCTGGAGAACTTCTTCCTAGAGAGATTGGGGAAACTGATGAACAGACTGAGGCTTTAGTGGAGCCTGCGGGGGAGGAGCAGGTGCCTGCGATCGAGGGAAGAGACTCGGACAAGGGGAGAGGGCAAGGTAAAGATCTTGCAGCCGAAGCTTCCTCCACCAAAGTTTCAGAAAAACTGGCGCCTTGGTTGGCTGAGTTATCCGAGGAATCCTAGGCTAGAATTTTGTTGAGGGAGGCCAGGAGGTCAAAGGCTTCTCAGTCGGAGGTCGCTCGGACCGATCCTTCGGACGGGGACGGTCAGTCCGGTAGCTCGAAATCGGCCGTCGAGGCGGCGTTTGCTGCCCTTATGAGGTTAGCACTGTACCCGAGTACGGGTCCTTCGGCGGATGAGTTCGCGGACCTAGACCTTGTTGACGTCGCGTTCGGCCAGCGGAATGTGGTGAAGGATGTTCATCTTCCCGAGATCAACAATTCCACCCTCATAGGGCTAGCCAGGTCCTATATCTCCCGGGTAAGTTACTATTCCCGAGTAGCGAGTGCTTTCTGGTTAGCTTGGTCGCGCTCTTCTCACTTGTTCTTCATTCTGCAGAGTGCTTTGATCACCAGGGCACTGTGCTGGCGCTTGAACCTGGCGACAGGGGCTAGCGCCTAGGCCAGAGAGTCAGCGTCGAGCTTCGATTGCGAGCAGAGGCGTCTAATACATTTGAACAAACTCTGGGCATCGCCAACAAGAATTTGGCGAGGGTGAGGGTACTACATCAGGCCGCCCTAGATAACGCGTCCAAGCTGAGGCTTGAAGTTAAAGAGCTACGAGGGCTCTTGGCGAGGTACGATGACGCATGCTTGAAGTTATCGCGGATCAAATCTAGGCATACTGGAGAAATGGAAACTGTTAAAAAACAGTTTAGTGAAAGTCTAGGCAGGTAGAGGAGAGAAGCCGTCGAGGAGAGAAATCGCCTGAACAAAATGCTTGGCGAGTTGGAGGAGAAGGTACGATAACTTAACCGTGGTATTGCTGACAGGGATGACAGGATCAAGTGGGACCAGAAAAAACTAACCCAACTCGATAGCGAGCTTTCCCAAGCCTGGGGAGAAGCTGATAGTAGGCAGTCGAAGATCAATGACCTCAAGGGCAGAATCGAGCGGGTTAAGGCTGATAAATTGAGAGCTTTTGACGAGGTCAAGGAGTTGACCAAGAAGTTATCCTGGCAGGAGGAGGAGGTATGGTACTACCCCTTTTTGGCTTCCCTTGCTGGCTCACCGTGGCACCAGTTAATTCTGTTTTTACAGATGAAGAAGGCGGAGCTGGAGAACCGAAGCCAGATACGGACCCTGCAAGGGGAACTGGCATTCAGTCGAGGGAGGAGCTCAGAGCTCGAAAGGCGGGTCACTGAGACCGAGGAGCAGATTGCCTTACTGCGGAGTCAAACTGCTGAAACTGAGGAGCAGGTCGTCTTACTTCGAAATCAAGTTGCTGACGCTGAAATGCGGCTCGCTCTACTCAGGGGCGAACAAGATGCAACCAGTGCCGACGCCTTCCAGCTTGGTGTGGAGGACGTTCGAAATAAGATATCCATGGAGCATCCAGAATGGGACCTCTCTTTCTTGGATGTTGACACTTTTGAGGCTTGTACCCCAGGGGCTGAAGAGGCTGAATACGACGATGTTTCAGACGTCGACCTCGACGCTATTCTGGATGCTAGTGAGGCCGCGGCCCCTGAAGGACGCTTCAAATCCACCGCCGAGGAAACGACAGCCTTTGAAGTGGGCGAAACGAGCCAGGCTTCCCCGAGCGTTGTTGAGGGCACCGCTGGAACTGATCCAACCCCTGACCCTTGAGAGCCATTTGTGTGCTTTTGCTTTTCAGATATGTAACTCAATTTGAAATTTTCAATGAACGGGCCCTCGGCTTCCATTTGCTTCTTTTTAGCCAGTCTTTTGTCTCAGACTTTCTTTCGACTGCGAACAAGTTATGACTTGTTCGCGCTCTTCGGCCGACTTAGTTCGGATTTAAGTAAACGTCTCGGTTGAGGCCGAGGTATAGGGATAGCTCTGATGAAGCCGAGAGATGTGATAGCTCGGCTTAGGCCGAGAGATAAGACAGCTCGGCAGGTGATGGTCAAGGATTGCTGAGGTATCCTGGTTAGAGCCGAAGTTGGGTAACTCGGCCCGCCCAAGGCGAAGAGGTGGGCGCGCTTTCGAAGGGAGTTTGGTCCTGAGAAGAAGGGTGTTTGTCGGCGCGCCGTCATTTATTTATCTTTTCCGGTTAAGGGGGAGCGACTCCTCGCTTCCCGCAAGCGGCCACTGAAGTGAAGACGCGTGGCAAGATTTTATGGTAGTGGCGTTGGAACTGATAGTTCGGATGATCGGGACGCTCGCCCGAGATAGTTTAAATACCGGTGGATGGTACGCCATCGTTAACCATTTCCTCTACCGATCTCCTGTTGGCCTGTCTAAGCTTACGATAACAGGATGGCTTCCGAGAATGGAGGGAGGTCAACTGGGATGCCAAGCAACGTTGTTGGCAGCCTTGGGGTGCCCCACTGGGGCCGCACCATAATAACTATTGATGGGGAGGTTTGGCGTCGTTATTCGCGGACCGCGAGCAAGTCCGGAGGATGGTTAAGCAACACCTTGTCGTCTCGGTGAGAGAGATCGAGTTCCTTCACCATGCCAACAGTAGGCTGGAGTGGGAGGTGGCGTCCCTTCGACAGCAAATGGCCAATTCGGCTCCACGGCGTAGGGAGAGTCCAGCGACGCCCGGAGGAAGTAGCAAGCCCCTGTGAGGGCTAATGTATCTTTTCTTTTGTTTTCCCCTCTTGTAATGAACGGAGAAAAGTTTTTTGGAACTTCCTTGTTTGTTGCCATTTCTGAAATGTTTTCCCTTATCGTTCGAATCTTACGGAACGAGATATTCTCCCGGGGAACCTCCAGCACAGCATCCCCGTTTTGACCGAGGTAAATGGGACTCGTAGTTTCCAGTTGGAGCATTGTATATCGTTCGGTTTTTGTCGAGGTTTTTGACAAAAGACGCACTCCGACCTTGGCCGGGGCTTATATTCATAGGATGTGCACTCCGACCTTAACCGATGCTTACGCATTCTGGGTGTAGGCCGGGGCTTATAGCGTGTCCCGTTATCATTGAGACAAAAGTAGTTACCTTAGACTAGACCGAAGTACAAGATAACGTTCAGTCATGCTGAACTGAAAGGAGATACTTTGGTTTATTCCGAAGTATGGAGGCAGTTTTGGCCTTGAGTTAAAGCGTAAGGCAATGTCTCGGCTTACGTCAAGACGCAGCGGGCAGTTGAGCCGGAGAAAGGAACACCGATGTATGTTTATTGAGGAGTACTTGGCTTCTGCGCCTTTTTATGACTCTGCCGATGCTTTTGCCCTTTCCAATGAGCTGATCTTCTCTTTGCCGAAATGAAAAATACGGCTCTGCGGCCTGCAAAAGGTCGCCTCGACACTTTCTAGGGACATTTATTATGTCGACTTTTTTCAAGGCGGGTCGTTTCAACATACGACGCAAGCGCTTGTTTGCCATTAGAGGGTGTCATCTTCACCGGGCGATTTCCTAGGTATGCCCATATCTTTAAGATCAGCGGGCGATTTTCTACATTTAAGACCCGTGATCCGGGATCAGAGGAAATCTTCTAGCGTACGTCATGGGCTGAGCAACGCGTTTGGCGCGCATCGAAGGGCACTATTTTCATCCTGG
Source organism: Calamus simplicifolius (assembly GCA_900491605.1). Taxonomy (NCBI): domain Eukaryota; kingdom Viridiplantae; phylum Streptophyta; class Magnoliopsida; order Arecales; family Arecaceae; genus Calamus; species Calamus simplicifolius. Next base: position 186,995 of record UESW01003862.1, read on the forward strand.
GAGGCCACGTGGCAGCGTAGATTGGGCATTTTGAATCTCGGGCTTACTGCTTTAATAGCTGCTCCCGGTCCATTTTGCCTATAAAAAGGGAAGGAAGGGGCCATGTTAGGCCATCCCCAAAATTTTCTTCTCCGTGAGCCGTGAAAGTTTTCATGATGTCCGTGTCCCTAAAGTTGAGAGTGGAGGGACTGAGTTTTCCTTTTGCAAGTTACCTTCCCACGAATAGCCGGGGTGATGAAGAAGCCGCTGAAGAGTAGCTCGTCCTCAAGGGAGGAGTTTCGGAGATCATATGGAGAGCGCACAGGAGGTCCACAGAGATCACATGGAGAGCGCACATATGCGCTTCCTGTGTGTCCTTTATGGTTTGCTGCAGGGGTCACAGGGTAGGAAGTGCACATGTACCCCCGTAGCATGCGCGGACTTTTCCTTCTCCCTCTGGCTGGATGCTTAGCCCCTCCGTGCGGGGAATCTTTCGCCATATGAAGAGGGAGTTGAGAGCGGTGTGGGGTTGATGGTCCCTTATCTCTCTCAATCGGGCAGCGACATGCAGCCCAGCATCCCACTCAGGGGATAGCTTCTTCAGCATCAGCATCTACGGGTCTGTGCCTCTTTTTGGATCTCTTAATTCATCCAGAGGACCCATGGGAAGCTGGCCTTGCTATTATCAGGGTGAGCTGGCTGGTTGCCTGATCTTTTGGGTCAGATGCCGAAATGTCATTATTAACCGAAGCTGACTGAAGCAGTTCGGCCGAGCTATTTACTCGTTTTTATTTTCTATGCTTTGATGCACTTGTAACTCCTTCAGGATGTTATAACTTTTCTTTTGATGAGGAAATAAAGAAAGTTTTCATTCCTTTTTCCTTTAGCATTTGCTTCTTTTTGTGTGAGAGTTGTTGCTCCCATATTACGCTTTTTATATCGCAGCATGTTTCGGCAGCGCTATTGCTGCTTAGCTCTTGCTAAGGCCAATGTCCGGTCCTCAGCGGAGAAAGCGTATATCCATGTTTGAGTCAAAGAGGGACCTGGGCGGTCCTGTAGAATCATGAGGTAAGCATGATCCTGTTTGCAGAACGAAGCAGGTGTTTCTTCGGGGAAAGACAGCTCGTGGCATATTTTTGCTGTCGAATAGTGGGAGGTCATTTGCCTATACCGAGGTATAATAGGATGCCTTAGTTGCGTCAGGGCGTTGGAGAGATTACTTGACTTAAGCCGGAGTCTCAGGATATCGCTCGGTTGTTGCCGAGGATTAAGGATATCACTCGGTTGTTGCCGAGGTTTTTATTCTTTGGTTCCGATCGGGGCTTGTTAGCTGTCCGAACCTTGAGCAATGTTTTGAAGATTATTTAATCCGGCCGGGGCTTGTAAGCTGCCCGAACCTTGAGCAATGTTTTGGAGATTATTTGGTTCGGCCGGGGCTTGTAAGCTGCCCGAATCCGAATTAAGTTTCTTTGACGTTTGGTCCGGCTGGGACTTGTAAGCTGTCCGAATCCGAACTAAATTTTGGAGACTGTTTGGTTCGGCCGGGGCTTGTAAGCTGCCGAATCCAACTAAGTTTCTTTGACGTTTGGTCCGGCCGGGGCTTGTAAGCTGCTCGAATCCGAATGATGATTCTTTGACGTTTGGTCCGGCCGGGGCTTGTAAGCTGCTTGAATCCGAACTAAGTTTTGGAGACTGTTTGGTTCGGCCGGGGCTTGTAAGCTGCTTGAATATGAACGATATTTCTGACGTTTGGTTCGGTCGGGGCTTGTAAGCTGCCCGAATCCGAACTAAGTTTGCAGACTGTTTGGTCCGGCCGGGGCTTGTAAGCTGCCCGAATCCGAACGATGTTTCTTTGACGTTTGGTCCGGCCGGGGCTTGTAAGCTGCCCGAATCCGAACGATGTTTCTTTGACGTTTGGTCCGGTCGGGGCTTACAAGCTGCCCGAATCCGAACGATGTTTCTTTGACGTTTGGTCCGGCCGGGGCTTTTAAGCTGCCCGAATCCGAACTAAGTTTTGGAGACTGTTTGGTTCGGCTGGTTCTTGTAAGCTGCCCGAATCCGATCTAAGTTTTGGAGACTGTTTGGTTCGGCCGGGGCTTGTAAGCTATCCGAATCCGAACTAAGTTTCTTTGACGTTTGGTCCGGCCGGGGCTTGTAAGCTGCCCGAATCTGAACTAAGTTTTGGAGACTGTTTGGTTCGGCCCGGGCTTGTAAGTTGCCCGAATCCGAACGATGTTTCTTTGACGTTTGGTCCGGCCGAGGCTTGTAAGCTGCCCGAATCCGAACTAAGTTTTGGAGATCACATGGCCCTAGCTGCGCCGGGAGTGCTCGGCCATATCGAGTCTTTGTTGAGTAGAACTCGGCCCAGCCGAGGTACAGAGATTTAATTCAAAGGCTCGGTGAAATAGCTTAGTAGTGCCGAGAATGGGTAAGCGGTATCCATTTCTCATCACAACTTTTTCGAAAAAGCGACCATGTCGTAGATAATAGGAATAAGATGTCAAAGCTATAAATGGGGCAAGTCAAAAAGGCGTACCCTACTGATATTATATGTGGAGATTGTTTGAGTTCCACGTTCGGGGAATGGATCTCCCGCTCAGGTCCTGGAGCTTGTAGGTGCCAGGTCCGATGACTTCTACTACCTGGTAGGGGCCTTCTCAGTTCGGAGATAGCTTTCCTTACTCAAGCGGCTTGGAGACGGATGCTTTCCGGAGGACAAGATCGCCGAGCGAGAAGGATTTGCCTTTGGCCCTAGAGGTATGGTAGCGGGCCACTCTTTGTTGGTACGCTGCCATTTTGATTCGAGCTTTTTCCCTGATCTCTTCCACCAAGTCGAGATTGGTGCGGAGCTGCTCGTTGTTAGTTTCTTCTGAGTAGCTTTTCACTCGCTGAGAGGGGAGGCCTATTTCCACGAGGATGACGGCTTCCGTGCCAAAGGCCATCCAGAATGGGGTCTCGTCGGTGGGGATTCTCTGGGTAGTGAGGTAGGCCCATAGAACATGATGAAGTTCGTCCGTCCATCTGCCTCGGGCTCTGGCGAGCCGAGCCTTAATCTCTTGAAGTAGGGTCCGGTTTGTTACCTCGGCCTCTCCGTTGGCTTGCGGATGCCCTACTGAGGTGAGGCGATGGCTAATGCCATGATCCTCGCAGAACTTCCGGAACTTGGGATTATTAAATTGCTTGCCATTGTCGGTGATGATGGTATGCGGGAGGCCAAAGCGACAAATGATGAATCTCCATACGAAGTCCTTGGCCCGAGCTTTGGTTATCTGGGCTACTGTCTCGGCCTCGACCCACTTGGTGAAGTAGTCGATGGCAATAAATAAAAATTTTCTCTGTCCAGTGGCGAGGGGAAAAGGGCCAAGAATATCCATCCCCCACTTAACAAAGGGCCAAGCGAAGGAAATAGGGACCAAACTAGCGGAGGGGAGCCTCTGGATGTTGGAGTGCCTTCGACACGGGTCACAGGCTTGGACGAGATCATCGGCATCCTTTTGCATGGTAGGCCAGTAATATCCCTGGCACAGTACCTTGTGGCACAGAGATCGACTCCCTAGGTGGTTGCCGCAAATTCCTTCATGTACCTCCCGAAGAGCATATCAGCTTCAGACGGGCGGAGGCATTTGAGCAGCGGCATGGAAAGGGACCGCTTATACAGCTGATCGTTGATCAGCACATAGTGGGTAGCTTGCAATCTCAGCTTCCTTGCTTCCTTGCGGTCGGCTGGGAGCGACCCTTCTTTTAGATACTTCAATATGGGGTCGAACCAGGATGGCTCGACCTCAATCTGCATCACTCGGTCTACTCCACGATGCTAGGTTTTTCCAGGATTTCCAGGGGAAACTTTTGCTTGGAACTCATCGATTCCACAGTCGCAAGTCGGGATAACAGATCGGCACGAGCATTTTCGGATCTAGGGATCTGGATAACTTTAAATTCAGAGAAGTGGGAAAGCAAGTCTCGTACTTGCCGAAGATACCGAATCATGTACGGCTCCCGGGCCTCGAATTCACCCCGCACGTGACCGGCTACCAACTGAGAGTCGGTAAAGGCATTCAGCCTCTTCACTTTTAGATCACGGGCGATTCGGAGTCCAGCAAGCAAGGCCTCATACTCGGCTTTGTTGTTGAAGGCTGGGAAGGGGAATCAAACGCCTTACTCAAAGGTCGTCCCCTCGGGGCTGGTAAGGATCAAACCAGCACCGGAGCCATTGGCATTGGAGGATCCGTCAACGTGGAGGAGCCACAGGGCATCAGATCTTGGATGTTCGGAGGAGTCCGGAGTGGAGCCATCTTCCGGGATGGTGCATTTAAGGAGGAAATCAGCTAGAATCTGGGCTTTGATGGTCGGACGAGGTTGATAACGAATATCATGCTCTCTTAACTCAACGGCCCACTTAGCCATTCTTCCTGATGTCTTCGGGCGATGGACCACCGCCTGGATGGGTTGGTCGGTAAGGATCGTCACAGAATGAGCTTGGAAATATGGTCGTAATCTCCGAACCGATATCATCATGGCCAAGACCAGCTTCTCGATTCGGGTGTACCTTGTCTCGGCGTTCCGGTCAGGGGCGAAGCTTCTTTTCTTTTGCTTCACGAGTCGGGACATCTCGTCTGCATTAAGACGGTGGACGATGACGTCCGGGCTGATCCCAGGCATGTCAGAAGCTGACCAAGCGAAGACATTAGCGTTTCCTCGGAGAAAGTCGATCAGCTCCAGTCAGGGCTTCCCCTCCAGTAGCGACCCAATCCTTATGGTTCGGTCGGGCCGAGCTTCGTCCAACGGTACCTCCTCCAGCTCTTCGGCTGGTTCTCCTCGTTGCTCGGCGAAATCCTCCCGAGCGTCCAGTCCATCGATCTCGGGCAATCTGGATTACAGGCCGGTGACAAAGCACTGCCGAGCTATAGTTTGGCTTCCTCGAACTATACCAACCCCTCGCTCGGTCGGGAACTTCATAACAAGATGTGGGATGGAGACGGCGGCTCTGATGGACATCAAGTCGGGTCTTCCCAAGATCGCGTTGTAAGGCGACCGGAGCTTGGTCACCAGAAAATATGCATACAGTGGCAACGGAAGGCCAGGTTCCTGCTCGGACCGTCAAGGTCACGACTCCTTCTGGGGTGATAACATCACCGGTGAACCCCATTAGGGTGGAGTCCACCGCTCGGAGATTCTCCATGAGAAGTTTCATCTTCACAAACACATCGAGGTACAAAACGTTGACGGAGCTTTCACTATTAATGAGAATTCGGCTTACATCATAGTTGTTCAAATTAAGAGATACAACTAGCGCATCATCGTGCGGAAACTGTATCCCCTGTAAGTCATCGTTGGAGAAAGAGAGCCCATCAGTTCGTGCTTTCTTCGGCGCCGAACCTTTTTCATCGTCCCTCCCGCCTGAAGGACTACCGACCGCCTCAATCATATTAATGTGGCCAGCGACCAGAGGATTTGGAGGAGGAAGAGGTTGCTGCTGGGGCTCAGGCCGGTGATCGCCCCCGTTTCTTGGCTCGGGGGCCCCCCTAACCGATCCAGTCTATTTCGTTGGATGAGCCTTTCGATCTCATTCTTCAGTTGTCAGCACTCTTCAATGTCATGGCCATGGTCGTGGTGGTAGCGGCAATACTTGGCGGGGTCTCTCCGAGCCGCATTCCCTCGAAGAGGAGGTCGAGGGAGTTGGCGCTTGATTTCCATAAGGATCTCCGCTCTTGGGGCAGTAAGCGGAGTGAATCGATTGAACCTCCTAGGCAGGCTCTGAGTGCGGTTCCTTGGCGGCGGCTGGGGAATCCTTTGGCGGCGAGGCGGGCTTGGCTAACGGGCAGGTCGGTGTTCATCTGAGCTGTTGGGCTCCTTCGTCAGCTTGGCTTCTTCCTCTTCGACTCTGGCATATTTGTCTGCCAAAGCCATCATGTCGGAGAGGTTTGGAGGGTAGCTGACCTTCAGCGCCAGGTAAAGTCACTCTTCTTCAATACTCCGCCCGTCAGGGCGAACATGGCCACCTCATGATTAAGGTGGTCCACCTTTAGCATGGCCGTGTTGAAACAGTCGAGATACTTCTACAAGGACTCTCCCTCTCTCTGCTTAACCTCAGAGAGGGAGTTGGATCTCCGTCGGTGACGATGGTTGTTGACGAACTGGCTGATGAAGAGGTGGCTCAGCTCGTCGAAGGAATTAACGGAACCTGGTTTCAAAGCATTGAACCAGGTTCGAGCAGATCCCCTGAGGGTGGAAGGGAAAGCGCGGCAGAGGATCGCATCTGATGCCCCGTGGAACATCATGATCGATCGGAAGCTGCTGAGATGATCGTCGGGGTCGGAAGAGCCATGATAAGGCTCGATGGCGGGCAGCTTGACGTGGGAGGGAATCACTTCCTCCATAATCTTCTTAGAGAAGGGGATGCCCTGCTCTGCCTTATTCTGAAGCGGATGGGCTTACTTGGCGGCGTCTAGCTCTTGACGCATTTTCTGGAGTTGACGGCGGATCTCCCTATTAGGAAAAGCAGAAGGGGCAGGACGAGGAGGATATTGAGACGGTGTTGAATCATGGTGAGAGAACACCGGGGAGAGGGATCGGGTCCGCCGAGATCTAGGGAGACCTTTGCCGTGGACTCCTTGGGGAGCTGGCTCAGCTTTCCTAGGACGGCGAGGGGGGTTCGCAACCCCATGCGGGCCGAAAGAAGAGATCGCTGGATGAGCGGGGGCCACATCCTCCTCAGGGGGTGAGGGACAGGAGCAACTGGACGGGGGGCTTCGGAGCGCCCCTGAATCAGGTGGGCCAGAGCCTGGACTTGCTAAACCAGTGAGGCAAACTGGTCCTGGGTCACCGGGGCCGCCGGTGGCAATGGAGTCTCAACTGGCGATGGTGGCGGTGCAACGCTGCTCACCGGATCAGGCCTTTGGGAGACGACCTGATCTCGGGCTTCGGAGGTAGCCTTTCTTCGGTTGGCCATAGGAGGAGTTCTCTTTCAAGTCGAGATCCTTATCTCCTGGATCACAAGTTTATGAGACTTGAGGGCCCTTCCTCTAGCGCCAATTTGTTGCTGCTGAAATCTGTCCTCCGACTCGGGCGCGATTGGGCTTCCTCCTGGGTGGACCTGCAAAACAGTCCTCACGCGAGAGGCATTGGGGATGGCCCTCTGCGGAAGACCCTTCGACGCTCAAGTCAGTGGGGATCGGCAATCAATAAAAATGAGGAGAAGGCTCTCGCTGAAGAGTTCCTCCAGGGCTCTGAGCAGAGCGCTAATGGCAGAAGCTAAGGCAGAAGGAGAGAGGGTTCCAGTGAGCAAGTGCGCATACCTGAGGAGTCGGCAGACGACTCTATTTATAGAGGATCACCTGGTTTCCTGGGGGCATCGTGGGTTCGAAAGTCGTTAGGATTTGAATCCAGTTTGTTATAAGGTCAGTAGGATTCGTATCTTGTTTGTTAGAGGATCGACGGCTAAGAGAGTTTGTTGATGTCTCGAAATTTGGCGAGGACATAGGCCCCAGGGCTCTAGGCCACTCTCGCGGGTCCTAGGCCACTCCCGGATATGATTTCTGTTTAAAATCTTACGAATTCGAGTTCTTCCGCGCCAAATTTCGCAGAGGTATAGGTATTGCTTGGGCTAGGCCGAGCGATGGGAAAGATCGGCTAGAGGGGCCGAGAGACGATATAGCTCGGCTAGAGGGGCCGAGAGATGTGATCCGCGCCTTGGGAATCCCTGGCTCGGAGAGGGGCTAAGGCGCCCCAACTTACCAAGGCTAACTTATCTCTGACGGGTGTCGCACAACGAGTAGGAATCAGGGCTAGTCTTAGCCATGTGCACGATTATTGACACAGCGATTTTACCCCTCAACAAAATCTTTTGATCTACAAGCAGATTTCATGGTATTCACTCAATCAAGACAAATTGTGTTGGTCATTAGTTGGCGTAAATTTCATGACCAAAAACAACACCTAATTTCAATCTTATGCAAATTACTTATTTTCTGAATTTTCTATGTTAGATATTATTTCTTAGAATATAGAGAATTGAAGGTTTCTATTCAGAATGATATATAAAACTTAAATTCATCTGCTCTGACCTTAGTTGTTTGATCTTCGCATGCCTAACCTCTCACCAAGATGCCCTACTTTTCTTTGAGCATCTTTCATTGCTAACATATTTGATCCATAACCATCTTATTTTACCAGAAATAATCATGTCTTCTAATTTGAGTAGGGCCTTGAAATGTTGTAATCTTATCGAAACTGGAGACAGTAACAAAATATACAGTTATAATAATGCCTCGCCATTTGCACAGACTTAGACTGATGGTTTGTCCAGTCATTACTAATTTCACGACCTCCTGAAAAGACCCATTTACATACATCACAGAGTAGAATTATAGCTGGTTGTTTATCTAGATCATCCTCCACATTCTTTTCTGCAAATGTCTATGTTAAAACATTAATCAGACATCCACTGTTTTACCATGACTCTTTCAGTGACATTTTCACAGGTCATGATATATCTTAGAAAGTTTAGCTGTGGAAAGTTATCGTGTATGAACTTTAGCTGCGAGAGGTAATATAGTTTGGACTTTTGCTTTTAGTATCAACACAACGCATGTTCATTTCCATGGATTAAGACTTTCACCTAAATGCTATGTAAGTTATTTTGGCCTTTGCTTTATCTTCTTTCTGTTTATACTTTAATTTATCTTTGATCCGGCTTTTGTTATGTTCAATGACCAGTTAGTTCCTTTGTTAATACACTTGGTTCAGTCTTCTATTATCTAATTGTATTACTTTTTCTTGCTATAGCATGTTCTTCAATGTTCCCAAGGTATGCATCAGATTTTGGCTTGGTTGTGGCAAATGGGAGTTACGCCATCACTGCTAGTCAGTGCATCCAATGCAGTTGCGGACCAGGAAATCTCAAGTAATTGGTGACTTGCATTTTTCTCTACTAGACTTGTTTATTTCTTCTTATATTATTTTTTTCTTCAAGTTAACTTGTTAGGCTTTTTTTTTATTTTTTTATTTTTGTCGTTGCAGTTTGTACTGTACACCAGCTTCATTGGCTGTGTCATGTTCGAGCATGCAGTGTAGAAACAGCAATCTGATGCTTGGAAATATTACCACCCAACCCACTAGTGCTGGTTGCAATGTCACTTCTTGTTCTTATGGTGGTTTTGTGAATGGAACCATTATGACAACGTAAGAGCTTCTACTGGAATTGTTTCTCCTTTTGCATTCAATGAAACAAGCTATTACGATTCTATATTTATCTTGCAGGCTGACTACATCTCTTCAGCCTCGGTGCCCAGGTAAGTTTTGCTTCTTTTTCACTCGCACTGATTTCAGGTTTAGTGTTTCCCAACTGCACATGAATTTCTATCGATATAGGATTCACAAATTGTTTACATATAAATCTCTGCGAACTGATTCAGGGCAACATCAGTTTCCTTCACTCATACCACCACCATCAGCACTGATCCATCATGAACCATTTCATGCTCCATCTCCATCACCAGCACATGCACAACCTGGTGGTTCTCTGACAACACCAAAAACTTCAGTGCCTGGAACTTTTACACGTCCTGGTGTGTCTCCTGCAAATGGTCCTTCTGGGAGTACTTCAAAGGCTCCTACCGTTGATCCCCTAAAGCACATTCTAGTAGTGTTCGTATTTTGTCTGGTTTGCAACCTCCTTTAAATGGTGATGCAATTTTTTGATCAGATGTGTACTGAGCTGTTGAGGTTCATTCTGGCTGGATTGGTTCTCGTCCTGTTGGGCCTGTTTGTTGTATTTGACCTTTATTTTAAACTTCTTTTCTATGAGTTGAGCAGGAAATCTACAACATTTGGCTCAAGCAGTCTGCTGTTTGTTCTGTAACCCCTTTTACCAATTAATGGTCATGATGTTGAGGTGAGAAGCCCGTAAACTTTCTTCCCTGGGAAAAGGCGAGAAGGTTAACCAATGGAGCTCTTGAATTTTTTATCCAAAGAAAATATAAGTTATAGAGTTGGGTATCGGGCCGTGTCTGGCATGGACTGGTACCGTAGACCTGGCATGGTTTGGTATTGTACCGTGCTGTGTCGGGCCGTGTCTGGCATGGACTGGTACCGTAGACCTGGCATGGACTGGTACCGTAGACCTGGCATGGTCTGGTACCGTAGACCTGGCATGGCCCATTAAATCGTGCTGTGTCGGGCTTAAAAAATTTGGCCTGCCGGTCCGGCATGGTCCATAAGGGCACGACCCACAAGGGTCTGATAAAAAATTTTAGTAAAAAATATTTTATTTTATAAATTAAAAAATTATTGAAAACAAAAAAATTTATTAATATGAAGCTATCTTAATGATGGAGGATTTAACATAGATTTTTACTAGTTTATTAATTTAAAATTAAAATGGTACATGAAGGGAAGATGGTTAGGCCTGACCTTCAGAATATAATAAGAAAGAAGAAAGAAAAAAGAGATGATTCACTTTAATAATTAAAAAATAAAAATATATAATTATAAAAATAGAGATGATTTATTCATCAGTAGTATTTATGTCATCATTTTTACTAGTTAAGTCATGTCCACCTTCATCTTGAAGCCTCGTTTCAGCATCCAACTAATTTTTGAAGCAGAGAAGCATCTCAACGTCTCGCCAGTTATCTTACTTCTCTTTTCGTTTAAAACACATCGACCTGCACTAAAAGTGGATTTTGATGCTGCTGTTGACATTGGCACAGCTAAAATATTCCGTACAATGACAGACATAACATGACATTAATTTCTAGCACTCTTCTGCCAAGTTAATACATCTAGATTTTCTATTTGATCTTCATCATATGCAGAATGAAGATCGTTTCGTAAATAAAATTCTAATTCATTACTTAAAGATGAAAAAGAATGAATGAAGAAGATGAAGCATGCATGTCTTCTTTGTGTAATGAATAAAAAAATAGATGACGAACGAGATCTAGAAGAAGAAATAGAGCTTTGAGTAGGTATTCTAGATCCATAAATTTTATCATCATATAAAGCATAAATATCATTAAGAAGTTATGTACCTCATCTTTAGCAGGTTCAAGATCTTGATTCATGTTTTCATAATATTTATTAATTAAAATATTTATGCCACTTAATTTAACTCTAGGATCAAAAACAGCAGCTAAGTTATGCAAAAAAACATATTCTATTTTAATATTCTTTCCATTTAGTTTTCATTTGACGTATAATAAGCATTAAAACATCATCATTTCTATAATCTTTAAATTTTTCACTAATTACATATACTTTTTGTAAAAATGAACAAAAAGTTGGATAATAAATACCGGAAAGAACATTTGTAGCATCATAAAAAGTAACAAAAAAATATTCTAAAATTTTATCTTTATTTCAATCAGTTAAATCAAAGTAAATCTTAATCCACGATCATTAATATAAGCACTTAATAAGTTCTTATATGGATATGCATCATATATCATGGTATAGGTACTATTCAAACGAGTAATTACATGAAGTTTAAATTTTTTAAAGCGTTTACCATGATCTACACAAAATTATTTAAATTCTTGAACTCTTGCTCTTGAAGCATGAATAAAAAAAACTGTATTTCTAATTTTTGAAATAACATCTTAAATTATCTCTATGCCAGATTGAACAGAAAGATTTAATATATGATATGCACATCTAATATAAAATAATTGTCCATTTAAAATGGGATGCAAAGAGTCATTTAATAATACAACAACCGAATTATTATTAGATGCATTATTAAAAGTAATAATATTATTTTATTATTAATATTATATGAGCATGCAGTTTGATAAATAGCATTTGAAATTTATTGTCCCGAATGCGGAAAATCAAAAGCACGAAAAGCAAGAATTCGTTTATTTAGTTGCCAATCATTATTGATACGGCTGGCCATTTCCTTGGGTAGTATTATCTTTTGCACGGTTTTTGAAAACAATGATGTGACAGCAAAACCCCTTTCGCGGGGCTCCCAGCGCTGAGACTGGCTTCGGCCTCCAGCGCTGGCATCCAGTGACGGCCTCCAGCGTCAGCCCCCAGCGCTGAGACTGGCTCCGGCCTCCAGCGCTGGCATCCAGTGACGGCCTCCAGCGTCGGCCTCCAGCGCTGGTATCCAGTGACGGCCTCTAGCGCCGGCCTCCAGCTCCGACTCCCAGCGTCGGCCTTCAGCATCTTTCACATGCACAATGACCAGTCTCATACAACGGATCCCGTGATCTAAGGTCTACTGCCGAGCACCTCGCTCGCCGAAATCACGGGCAAGTGTTAGCTCGATCGGCAGTTACCGCTATAAGCGGCCTTATCCAGCGACAGCCCAACGACTTGCCGTTCGATGAAACATCACAACGGGGAAGATTCGACGGTTCCAACAGAACGAGGAAAACGGGATCCCGAGCTCCATGCGAAGGGGACTCTCTCTGGCTTCCTCTTTAAAAATTCCACTTAGATATAATCTCCCTATTCGACTCGCTGACTTGAGCGTCGGAGGGTCCCCACGGAACTACCGGTCCGGGACTTTTTGCAGGCTCTAGAAGGAAGACGGCAACCTTTCTACGCTCACCACGATCTTAGCCTATTCGACGTTCATCATAAGTGAGTTGGCGGCAACAGATTGGCGCGCCAGGAAGGGGGGCAGTTCACACGGGAGGAAGACGAAAGTTCTCCCTGTGACCCCACAATTTTGCAAGGGAAACGATGGTGACCACGCGAGCACAGGAGGCTTCCTCCAGTCAAGCAGCCGGGCGCATTCCATGGGCTGAGCATTCGGAGGCCAATCTCCATGTTCCGCCCCCTGCGCAGATAAGCCAACTTGACCGGCTCGAAGCTCTGGCCCACCAGGTCCAGGATCTGACGACAATGGTCCAGGGGCTGCAAGAGCATCATTTGGCTGCTGCAACTCAGCCCCCTACGCTTGACGAAGGAATGCTGGGAACAGTCCAGTCTCACCAAGGTGGGACCCCGCCTGAGGTCTCCCACCGCTCACCCCCGAACCTCATCACCGAGGGACCTCGAAGCGACGGCGGTCCCCTCTCGCTACTCCGGTCGTTCCACCACCGGCCGGAGGAAAGAGAGTCTAGGCGGGCACGTTCTTTGCGCCGGCGATCTTCTTCAGCTCCTTCCCCGATTCATCCCGAGATGGCACTCTCCGGAAAACCACCCGTCGGGCCGAGCAAAGGCTCGACGAGTATCACCGACGGTTGGACGAGCTCAGCCGCCGGATTGCCGACCCTTATGGGACGCTTATGAGCGTCGTCCCCCGCTTTCCCGTCATATCATAAAGGAACCGGTCCCGCCCCAGTTCCGTCTCCCCCAACTGGATCCATATGATGGGACGACGGACCCCTTGACCACCTGGAAAGCTACAAGGTCCTTATGCAGGTCCAGGGAGCGACGGACTCCCTTTTATGCGTCGCCTTTCCGGCCACTCTCCGGAAAGCGGCGCGCGTGGTACTCCCGCTTGCCCCGCACAGCATCAACTCATTTTGGCAACTCGAGCGATCTTTCCTGGCCCACTTTGATGCCTGTCGAAAGATCCCGCGAGTGGCAGATAGCCTCTTTGCTGTTCAGCAGAGGAGTGGTGAGACCTTGAAGGATTTCGTCGCTCGATTTAAGGAGGCGGCGTTGGAGGTATACAACCTGGAAGATTCCGTGGCCACTTTGGCCTGAAACGAGGACTTCGCCCATCCAGGTTCGCGTATTCCCTGGATAAGAAGCCTCCGAGTTCCAATGCTGAGCTTCTGAGCCGAGCCCAAAAGTACATCCGTGCCGACGAGGAGGATTCTTCCAGGAGGGAAGTTGACAAGAACATCAGTAACAAACCACCGCCTACTGATCACGCCGTGCACGACCTCGGAAGCCCGAGCCTCCACGCCGTCCAGATCGCCGACCACAGACACTGGTTCCTAAGGAGCAATTCACCCCCCTCATGGCTCCCATCTCTCACATCCTGCTGGAGATAGAGGAGGAACCTTATTTCAAGCGTCCGACTCCCTTGAAGTCTGGGGCCCCCCGCAACAAGGAGTTTTATTGCCGGTACCACCGAGACTACGGTCACGACACCGAGGACTGCCGCCATCTGAAAAAGGCCATTGAGGAGCTGGTTCAGCAAGGCCACCTAAGCAAATTTGTTCGAAGGGGAAACCCTCCTGCGTCGGGCCCCCTGGTGCCTCCGAGTCGTCCGACTGGCGTAGATAATGCTCCAACTGAAAAAACTATAGCTATGATTTCCTGGGGAGCAGGTGGCGGTTCGAAGAGGCAGCGAGGGGGAATAGATTCTGTAATTCCTTTCTTTGGAAAGGATCTAGATGGGGTGGTTAATAAACATGACGACAGCGTCGTGGTGTCCATGACTATAGCCAAACATCCTGTAAAAAGAATTTTAATTGATAGTGGGAGCTCTGTGGATGTCTTGAGCTATGAGGCTTTTGTTCGGATGAACTTGTCAAGGTCTTTACTCCGACCCGTTGCCACACCGCTAATGGGCTTCACGGGAGATTCAGTGAATGTCGAAGGGGAAATTGCCCTCCCGGTCACGGCTGGAACCCCTCCATGTCAGAGCACTGTGGTTATAAATTTCTTGGTGGTCCGGGTCCCACTGGCTTACAACGCTATCTTGGGAAGACCAGGGTTGAATCTGCTGATGCCGTAGTCTCCACCAAGAGATTATTGGTAAGGTTCCCCACCAACGAAGGAGTCGGAGAAATGAAAGGGGAGCAAAGCCCGCTCCCGCCCTGCTACCATTTGTCTCCCAGCCCGCTGGACGCGGCGTCGGCGGCAGTCTCTGAGTCACTCGATCCCCGGGAGCTGAGAAGAAGGGGAGAGCCGGCAGAGCACCTTCTAACCCTCCCCTTGGGTGATGACCTGGCAAGGACTGTTCAGGTGGGGGCATTGCTTCCGGAGGAGGCACGCCATCAACTTCTTACTTTCCTGCGTGCCAACATTGACGCCTTCGCATGGTCATCCTCAGACATGCCGGGTCCCCGAAGGAGTGATCACCCATCGACTCAACCTCAAGCCAGAGTGTCGGCCGGTCCGACAGAAAAAAAGAAACTTCGCCCAGACAGACAGAAAGCTATCGACGAGGAAGTCCGCAAGTTAATGGCTGCGGGCCATATTCGGGAAGTCCATTACCCCGAATGGTTGGCTAACGTGGTGCTAGTCCGCAAGACCAACGGAAGTTGGAGAATGTGTGTAGATTTCACCGACCTCAACAAGGCATGCCCTAAGGACAGCTTTCCCCTGCCCCGAATCGATCAATTGGTGGACGCTACATCCGGCCATGAAGTCCTTAGCTTCATGGATGCTTTCTCTGGATACAACCAGATCCGGATGAACCCGGCGGACGAAGAAGCTACCTCCTTCATAACTGAGAAGGGGTTATACTGCTACAAGGTAATGCCTTTCGGGTTAAAGAATGCGGGAGCCACTTACCAGAGACTGATGAATAAGGTCTTTGAAGGCCAGATAGGACGTAACATGGAAGTGTACGTGGATGACATGTTGACAAAAAGCATTCACGCCATTGACCATATCGCGGACCTAACGGAAACTTTTGACAACCTTCGTCGGTACCAGATGAAGCTGAACCCTCGTAAGTGTGCATTTGGGGTGACAGCCGGAAAGTTCTTGGGCTTCATGGTAACCCGGAGGGGGATCGAAGTGAACCCGGACAAAGTCCAAGCCATCTTGGACATGAGGCCTCCTGCCAATAAGAAGGAAGTACAGCGCCTGACAGGAAGGGTGGCCGCCCTAAGCCGCTTCCTGTCCAAATCCGCTGAAAGGTGTCTACCTTTCTTCAAGGCGCTTCGCAGAGTCAACGAGTTTGAATGGACGAAAGAATGCCAGGAGGCGTTCGAAGGGTTAAAGGAATTCTTATCTACCCCGCCACTGCTGGCCAAGCCGACGGGTGGAGAAGAACTCCTTCTATACCTTGCGGCCTCTCCTGAAGCTGTTAGCTCTGTGCTGGTCCGCATGGACACCAATGGCACGCAAAGGCCAGTATACTACACGAGTAAGGTGCTTCATGATGCCGAGACCCGATATTCAAATATGGAAAAGATCATCTTTGCATTGATCGTGTCTGCCCAGCGTCTGCGCCGTACTTCCAAGCCCACCCAATCGCGGTGATCACAGACCAACCTCTGAGGACAGTTCTTGCTCGCCCAGATACTTCGGCCGGCTGGCAAGGTGGGCCCTCAAGCTGGGGGAATTCGATCTATCTTTCCGCCCCGTTCGGCCATGAAGTCTCAAGTCTTGGCAGATTTTTTGGTCGAATGTACTTGGGGAATGGAGCAACCTAAAGAACCCCCTACGGACACTCAGCCCCTCGGAACCAGTGCTGATGAATGGGTCCTTCATGTGGACGGGGCATCGAATTCTCAAGGGAGCGAGCATGCCTCATCTTGGCCAACTCGGATGGGGTGGTGACCGAGTGTGCACTTTGCTTCCTCTTTCCAGCCACTAATAATCAGGCGGAATATGAAGCTTTGCTGTCCGGTGTGAGATTAGCTCGAGAGCTTGGGGTGAAACGCCTTAGGGCATTCACCGATTCCCAACTGGTTGCTGGCCAGATTACACGGGAATACGAGGCAAGGGATCCCATCATGGCTCGCTATTTAAATATGGTGCACTCGCTGGTTTCCCCCTTCACTCACTTCAGCGTCAGCTACATTCCTCGACAGAAGAATGCTAGAGCCGATGCCCTATCCCGTATTGCCACTTCAGCTGATGGGATGTTGGGAAAAGCTTATGTGGAGCACCTAGAAGCCCCGAGTATTGACGTATCAAGAGAAACTTTACCAGTGGAGCAGGAGCCCTCCTGGATGGACGCCTATGTCCGGTACCTTACTGGGGGTAACCTCCCAGAAGACCCTGCCGAAGCTAGGAAACTTAAAAGATGGGCCCCAAAGTTTCTCATTATGGAAGGAAAGCTCTATCGAAGATCGTTCTCATACCCTATCCTCAGGTGTGTCGGTCCCACCGAAGCCAATTATATTCTGCGGGAGATACATGAAGGGATATGTGGAAGCCATCTGGGGGGCAGGGCTCTTGCATATAAAGCCCTGCGGCAGGGGTATTATTGGCTGACAATGAAGGAGGACGCATCCGAACTCGTTAAAAGGTGTGACAGCTGCCAGCGTCATGCCAATATCCAACATCAGCCGGCGTCCCAGTTGACCCCTCTAGCTGCACCATGGCCCTTCGCACAGTGGGGCATGGACATCCTGGGACCGTTCCCTCCTTCCTCCGGACAACGCAAGTTCCTAGTGGTGGCCGTCGACCATTTTACCAAGTGGATCGAGGCGGAAGCTCTTGCTAAGATCACGGAAGCCAAAATAAGGACTTTCTTCTGGAAGTCTGTGGTGTGCCGGTTCGGGCTACCGCACACCCTCGTTACAGATAACGGCCGGCAGTTTGACAACACGGCCTTTCGGAAATTCTGCGACGGCCTAGGAATCCATCATCGATTCACCTCAGTAGGGCACCCCCAAACCAACGGTGCAGCCGAGGTGACCAATCGCATCATCCTCAAGGACTCAGGGCTCAGCTAGATAGCTGCAAAGGATGCTGGGTGGAGGAACTCTCCAGTGTACTGTGGGCTTACCACATGACGCCGCGAGCACCTACTGGGGAAACCCCTTTCAGCCTGGTCTTTGGGACCGAGACGGTCATCCCGGTGGAAATAGGAGTTCCTAGCCCCCGGACGGAATTATACCACGAAGAAGGCAACTCAAACCAGCTGAGGGCCGATCTGGATTTGGTGGAAGAATTGCGAGACCAAGCACAGCTTCGCATGGCAGCATTCTGTCAGCGAGCGGCCAAGCACTACAACGCTCGAGTGCGGCCCAAGACATTCCGTCCTGGAGACCTCGTTCTGCGAAGAGCGGAAGTATCGAAGCCGAGAGAGGGGGGCAAGCTGGCACCAAAATGGGAAGGACCATATCGTGTCAAAGAGGTACTTCACCACAGGGCATACAAAGTTGAAGAGCTAGGCGGGAAACTGCTCCCTCGCACTTGGAACACCGATGACTTACGCCGGTATTATCAATAGAATGCTATTTCGTTAATTTGAATCTATTTGATAAATGAATGTTCAACATGTTCACTTGTTTTCGGATGAGTACGTTCAGCACTAAAGACCAACTCCGCATTGGCGCTAAAGACCAACTCCGCGTTGGCGCTAAAGACCAACTCCGCGTTGGCACACTAAAGACCGGCTCCGCGTCGGCATATTAAAGACCGGCTCCACGTCGGCATATTAAAGACCGGCTCCGCGTCGGCATATTGAAGACCGGCTCCGCGTCGGCATATTAAAGACCGGCTCCACGTCGGTATATTGAGACCGGATCCGCGTCGGCATATTAAAGACCAACTCCATGTTGGCACACTAAAGACCGGCTCCGCGTCGGCATACTAAAGACCAACTCCGCGTTGGCGCTAAAGACCAACCCCGCGTTGGCACACTAAAGACCAACTCCGCGTTGGAGCTAAAGACCGGCTCCGCATCGGCATATTGAAGACCGGCTCCGCGTCGGCATACCAAAGACCAACTCTGCGTTGGCAACTAAAGACCAACTCCGTTGGCGCTAAAGACCAACTCCGTTGGCGCTAAAGACCAACCCCGCGTTGGCACACTAAAGACCAACTCGCGTTGGCGCTAAAGACCAACTCCGCGTTGGCGCTAAAGACCAACTCCGCGTTGGCAAAGACCGGCTCCGCGTCGGCATATTGAAGACCGGCTCGCGTCGCATATTGAAGACGGCACCGCGTCGGCATATTAAAGACCAACTCCGTGTTGGCACCAAAGACTGGCTCTATGTCGGCATATTAGACACTGGCGCCCTGCGTCGGCACTAAAAGTTGGCTCCCTGTGTTGGTATCTGGGACAATATGTGGCTCAGTCACATTCTGTGTAATCAATCTGACAAGACACCATTGGTTGGTGATTCATAACAGCTGACTCAGCTGAAGCTGATTATGACCAAAGGTGCACAGTAAGGAAAAAACATTCATTGATAGCTAAAAGGCTACAAAGTTGCCGACTCAAGTCAGGCACAGATCGATACAAAAAGAAAAACTAAAGCTATTAAAGGTCATCCGGGGCCGGGACATCATCCTCAGGAACGTCATCAGGCTTCAGTCCCTCAATATCCTCTAGGTC
This sequence comes from Calamus simplicifolius, assembly GCA_900491605.1. Lineage (NCBI taxonomy): Eukaryota > Viridiplantae > Streptophyta > Magnoliopsida > Arecales > Arecaceae > Calamus > Calamus simplicifolius. The sequence continues at coordinate 206,130 of UESW01003862.1, forward strand.
GTAGAGTTCCTGGATTTTATCCTTGCAGTCTTGAAAGCCGGCGTTATAAGCAAACGCCGCTGACTCGGCCACCTCCTTATCGAAGGCTTTGGACTTTCTAAAATCCTCTACGGCCTCGGCAACTCTTTTTTCCGCCTCGAGAGCTCTTTTCTCGGACTCAATGGCCCCCCTCTGGGCCTCTGTCACCGCCGCCTCCAGATCTGCAATTTTGGTGACACACTGGCGGGTGGCCTCTTTGGCCGCATCTGTCTCAATGGAAGCAGAACTTAATTGGGTCTTTAAAACACACACCTCCAATTCTGCCACCTTCAGCTTCTCTTCGGCTGCCCTTTGCTTCTCCTCGGTAACTTTCTATTTTTCCTCGGCCACCTGAGCATTATCCAGCTCATTGGCTGCGCGGCGCTGGGCAACTTCCAGCGCATACTTGGCCTTCTCGGCTCTTAGCCGGATGACATTGATTTCACCCTTTAGGGTGGCCCGAGTATCCTCCAGAGCCATCTCTGCCTTTTGCCTTGACTTGGAGGGACAACATCTCCTCCCGCGCTTGGTCGATAGCGGTATCACTCAGGGTCCAGAGGTTCTTCAGGGCGACTAGAGAGTTCAATGCCTGAACGAAATGTCAAGGTGAGAAAGGCAAAAAAAAAAAAAAGATGATAATTGAGCAGAAGCTCACCCAGAGATGCGCCACTAAGGCTTCGCGGAAGAAGGTGGCTCTCCCCTGACTCCGGAGAAACTCTTTCACCTCAACCACCGTTGCTTCCTCCAAGGTCCGTTCAACCCAGCGGCTGTGGTTCGCCAACAGCGATTGGAAGGAAGGATCGACGCCCCTCTCTCCCCTTGGCGCTGGGCCTACAGAGACAGATTCCATCTCTGAACCTGCCGCCTCGACCGCTTGACTGGTGGAGGCACCTCAGCTGTTGCCCCTGATACGGTTGGCCATTTCCTCTGGGTAGTATTATCTTTTGCATGGTTTTTGAAAGCAATGATGTGATAGCAAAACCCCCTTTCGCGGGGCTCCCAGTGCTGAGACTGGCTCCGGCCTCCAGCACTGGCATTTAGTGATGACCTCCAGCGTCGGCCTCCAGCGTCGGCCCCCAGCGCTGAGACTGGCTCCGGCCTCCAGCGCTGGCATCCAGTGACGGCCTCCAGCGTTGGCCTCCAGCGTCGGCCCCCAGCGCTGGTATCCAGTGACGGCCTCCAGCGGCGGCCTCCAGCATCGGCCCCCAGCGCTGAGACTGGCTCGGCCTCCAGCTCTGGTATCCAGTGACGGCCTCCAGCGCCGGCCTCCAGCTCCGACTCCCAACGTCGGCCTTCAGCATCTTTCACATGCACAATGACCAGTCTCATACAACGGATCCCGTGATCTAAGGTCTACTGCCGAGCACCTCGCTCGCCGAAATCACGGGCAAGTGTTAGCTCGATCGGCAGTTACCGCTATAAGCGGCCTTATCCAGTGACAGCCCAACGACTTGCCGTTCGATGAAACATCACAACGGGGAAGATTCAACGGTTCCAACAGAACGAGGTAAACGGGATCCCAGACAGGTATAAAAAGAGGACCCGAGCTCCATGCGAGGGGACTCTCTCTGGCTTCCTCTTTAAAAATTCCACTTAGATATAATCTCCCTGTTCGACGACTCGCTGACTTGAGCATCGGAGGGTCCCCACCGAAACTACCGGTCCGGGACTTTTTGCAGGCTCTAGAAGGAAGACGGCGACCTTTCTACGCTCACCACGATCTTAACCTATTCGACATTCATCATAAGTGAGTTGGCGGCAACAGATTGGCACGCCAGGAAGGGGGGCAGTTCACACGGGAGGAAGACGAAAGTTCTCCCTGTGACCCCACCAATTTTGCAAGGGAAACGATGGTGACCACGCGAGCACAGGAGGCTTCCTCCAGTCAAGCAGTCGGGCGCATTCCACGGGCTGAGCATTCGGAGGCCAATCTCCATGTTTCGCCCCCTGCACAGATAAGCCAACTTGACCGGCTCGAAGCTCTGGCCCACCAGGTCCAGGATCTGACGACAATGGTCCGGGGGCTGCAAAAGCATCATTTGGCTGCTGCAACTCAGCCCCCTACGCTTGACGAAGGAATGCGGGGAACAGTCCAGTCTCACCAAGGTGGAACCCCGCCTGAGGTCTCCCACCGCTCACCCCCCGAACCTCATCACCGAGGGACCTCGAAGCGACGGCGGTCCCCTCTCGCCACTCCGGTTGTTCCCACCACCGGCCGGAGGAAAGAGAGTCTAGGCGGGCGCGTTCTTTGCGTAGGTGATCTTCTTCAGCTCCTTCCTTCGATTCATCCCGAGATGGCACTCTCCGGAAAACCACCCGTCGGGCCGAGCAAAGGCTCGACGAGTATCACCGATGGTTGGACGAGCTCAGCCGCCGGATTGCTGACCCTTACGGGACGACTTATGAGCGTCGTCCCCCGCTTTCCCGTCATATCATGAAGGAACCGGTCCCGCCCCGGTTCCGTCTCCCCCAACTGGATCCATATGATGGGACGACGGACCCCCTTGACCACCTGAAAAGCTACAAGGTCCTTATGCAGGTCCAGGGAGCGACGGACTCCCTTTTATGCATCGCCTTTCCGGCCACTCTCCGAAAGTGGCGCGCGCGTGGTACTCCCGCTTGCCCCCGCGCAGCATCAACTCATTTCGGCAACTCGAGCGATCTTTCCTGGCCCACTTTGATGCCTATCGAAAGATCCCGCGAGTGGCAGATAGCCTCTTTGCTGTTCAGCAGAGGAGTGGCGAGACCTTAAAGGATTTCGTCGCTCGATTTAAGGAGGCGGCGTTGGAGGTATACAACCTGGAAGATTCCGTGGCCACTTTGGCCCTGAAACAAGGACTTCGCCCATCCAGGTTCGCGTATTCCCTGGATAAGAAGCCTCCGAGTTCCTATGCTGAGCTTCTGAGCCGAGCCCAAAAGTACATCCATGCCGACGAGGCGGATTCTTCCAGGAGGGAAGTTGACAAGACATCAGTAATAAACCACCGCCTACTGATCACGCCAGTGCACGACCTCGGAAGCCCGAGCCTCCACGCCGTCCAGATCGCCGACCACAGACACTGGTTCCTAAGGAGCAATTCACCCCCCTCATGGCTCCCATCTCTCACATCCTGCTGGAGATAGAGGAGGAACCTTATTTCAAGCGTCCGACTCCCTTGAAGTCTGGGGCCCCCCGCAACAAGGAGTTTTATTACCGGTACCACCGAGACTACGGTCACGATACTGAGGACTGCCGCCATCTGAAAAAGGCCATTGAGGAGCTGGTTCAGCAAGGCCACCTAAGCAAATTTGTTCGAAGGGGAAATCCTCCTGCGTTGGGCCCCCCGGTGCCTCCGAGTCGTCCGACTGGCGTAGATAATGCTCCAACTGAAAAAACTATAGCTATGATTTCCTGGGGAGCGGTGGTGGTTCGAAGAGGCAGCGAGGGGAATAGATTCTGTAATTCCTTTCTTTGGAAAGGATCTAGATGGGGTGGTTAATAAACATGACGATAGCATCGTGGTGTCCATGACTATAGCCAAACATCCTGTAAAAAGAATTTTAATTGATAGTGGGAGCTCTGTGGATGTCTTGAGCTATGAGGCTTTTGTTCGGATGAACTTGTCAAGGTCTTTACTCCGACCCGTTGCCACACCGCTAATGGGCTTCACGGGAGATTCAGTGAATGTCGAGGGGAAATTGCCCTCCCGGTCACGGCTGAACCCCTCCATGTCAGAGCACTGTGGTTATAAATTTTTTGGTGGTCCGGGTCCCACTGGCTTACAATGCTATCTTGGGAAGACCAGGTTGAATCTGCTGGATGCCGTAGTCTCCACCAAGAGATTATTGGTAAGGTTCCCCACCAACGAAGGAGTCGGAGAAATGAAAGGGGAGCAAAGCCCTCCCGCCCTGCTACCATTTGTCTCCCAGCCCGCTAGGGTCGGCGGCAGTCTCTGAGTCACTCGATCCCCGGGAGCTGAGAAGAAGGGGAGAGCCAGAGCACCTTCTAACCCTCCCCTTGGGTGATGACCTGGTAAGGACTGTTCAGGTGGGGGCATTGCTTCCGGAGGAGGCACGCCATCAACTTCTTACTTTCCTGCGTGCCAACATTAACGCCTTCGCATGGTCATCCTCAGACATGCCGGGCGTCCCCGAAGGAGTGATCACCCATCTACTCAACCTCAAGCCAGAGTGTCGGTCGGTCCGACAGAAAAAAAGAAACTTTGCCCCAGACAGACAGAAAGCCATCGACGAGGAAGTCCGCAAGTTAATGGCTGCGGGCCATATTCGGGAAGTCCATTACCCCGAATGGTTGGCTAACGTGGTGCTAGTCCGCAAGACCAACGGAAGTTGGAGAATGTGTGTAGATTTCACCGACCTCAACAAGGCGTGCCCTAAGGACAGCTTTCCCCTACCCCGAATCGATCAATTGGTGGACGCTACATCCGGCCATGAAGTCCTTAGCTTCATGGATGCTTTCTCTGGATACAACCAGATCCGGATGAACCCGGCGGACGAAGAAGCTACCTCCTTCATAACTGAGAAGGGGTTATACTGCTACAAGGTAATGCCTTTCGGGTTAAAGAATGCGGGAGCCACTTACCAGAGACTGATGAATAAGGTCTTTGAAGGCCAGATAGGACGTAACATGGAAGTGTACGTGGATGACATGTTGACAAAAAGCATTCATGCCACTGACCATATCGCGGACCTAACGGAAACTTTTGACAACCTTCGTCGGTACCAGATGAAGCTGAACCCTCGTAAGTGTGCATTTGGGGTGACAGCCGGAAAGTTCTTGGGCTTCATGGTAACCCGGAGGGGGATCGAAGTAAACCCGACAAAGTCCAAGCCATCTTGGACATGAGGCCTCCTGCTAATAAGAAGGAAGTACATCGCTGACAGGAAGGGTGGCCGCCCTAAGCCGCTTCCTGTCCAAATCCGCTGAAAGGTGTCTACCTTTCTTCAAGGTGCTTTGCAGAGTCAACGAGTTTGAATGGACGAAAGAATGCCAGGAGGCGTTCGAAGGGTTAAAGGAATTCTTATCTACCCCGCCACTGCTGGCCAAGCCGACGGGTGGAGAAGAACTCCTTCTATACCTTGCGGCCTTTCCTGAAGCTGTTAGCTCTGTGCTGGTCCGCATGGACACCAATGGCACGCAAAGGCTAGTATACTACACGAGTAAGGTGCTTCATGATGCCGAGACCCATATTCAAATATGGAAAAGATCATCTTTGCATTGATTGTGTCTGCCCAGCGTCTGCGGCCGTACTTCCAAGCCCACCCAATTGCGGTGATCACAGACCAACCTCTGAGGATAGTTCTTGCTCGCCCAGATACTTCGGCCGGCTGGCAATATGGGCCCTCAAGCTGGGGGAATTCGATCTATCTTTCTGCCCTCGTTCGGCCATGAAGTCTCAAGTCTTGGCAAATTTTTTGGTCGAATGTACTTGGGGAATGGAGCAACCTAAAGAACCCCCTCGGACACTCAGCCCCTCGGAACCAGTGCTGATGAATGGGTCCTTCATGTGGATGGGGCATCGAATTCTCAAGGGAGCGGAGCAGGCCTCATCTTGGCCAACTCGGATGGGGTGGTGACAGAGTGTGCACTTCGCTTCCTCTTTCCAGCCACTAATAATCAGGCGGAATATGAAGCTTTGCTGTCTGGTGTGAGATTAGCTCGAGAGCTTGGGGTGAAACGCCTTAGGGCATTCACCGATTCCCAACTGGTTGCTGGCCAGATTACACGGGAATACGAGGCAAGGGATCCCATCATGGCTCGCTATTTAAATATGGTGCACTCGCTGGTTTCCCCTTCACTCACTTCAGCGTCAGCTACATTCCTCGACAGGAGAATGCTAGAGCCGACGCCCTATCCCGTCTTGCCACTTCAGCTGATGGGATGTTGGGAAAAGCTTATGTGGAGCACCTAGAAGCCCCGAGTATTGACGTATCAAGAGAAACTTTACCAGTGGAGCAGGAGCCCTCCTGGATGGACACCTATGTCCGGTACCTTACTGGGGGTAACCTCCCAGAAGACCCTGCCGAAGCTAGGAAACTTAAAAGACGGGCCCCAAAGTTTCTCATTATGGAAGGAAAGCTCTACCGAAGGTCGTTCTCATACCCTATCCTCAGGTGTGTCGGTCCCACCGAAGCCAATTATATTCTGCGGGAGATACATGAAGGGATATGTGGAAGCCATCTGGGGGGCAGGGCTCTTGCATATAAAGCCCTGCGGCAGGGGTATTATTGGCTGACAATGAAGGAGGATGCATCCGAACTCGTTAAAAGGTGTGACAGCTGCCAGCGTCATGCCAATATCCAACATCAGCCGGCGTCCCAGCTGACCCCTCTAGCTGCACCATGGCCCTTCGCACAGTGGGGCATGGACATCCTGGGACCGTTCCCTCCTGCCTCCGGACAACGCAAGTTCCTAGTGGTGGCCGTCGACCATTTTACCAAGTGGATCGAGGCGGAAGCTCTTGCTAAGATCACGAAAGCCAAAATAAGGACTTTCTTCTGGAAGTCTGTGGTGTGCCGGTTCGGGCTACCGCACACCCTCGTTACAGATAACGGCCGGCAGTTTGACAACACGGCCTTCCAGGAATTCTGCGACGGCCTAGGAATCCATCATCGATTCACCTCAGTAGGGCACCCCCAAACCAACGGTGCAGCCGAGGTGACCAATCGCATCATCCTCCAAGGACTCAGGGCTCGGCTAGATAGCTGCAAAGGACTGGGTGGAGGAACTCTCCAGTGTACTGTGGGCTTACCACACGACGCCGCGAGCACCTACTGGGGAAACCCCTTTCAGCCTGGTCTTTGGGACCGAGGCGGTCATCCCGGTGGAAATAGGAGTTCCTAGCCCCGGACGGAATTATACCACGAAGAAGGCAACTCAAACCAGCTGAGGGCCGATCTGGATTTGGTGGAAGAATTGCGAGACCAAGCACAGCTTCGCATGGCAGCATTCCGTCAGCGAGCGGCCAAGCACTACAACGCTCGGGTGCGGCCCAAGACATTCCGTCCTGGAGACCTCGTTCTGCGAAGAGCGAAAGTATCGAAGCCAACAGAGGGGGGCAAGCTGGCACCAAAATGGGAAGGACCATATCGTGTCAAGGAGGTACTTCACCATGGGGCGTACAAAGTTGAAGAGCTAGGCGGGAAACCGCTCCCTCGCACTTGGAACGCCGACAACTTACACCGGTATTATCAATAGAACGCTATTTCGTTAATTTGAATCTATTTGATAAATGAATGTTCAACATGTTCACTTGTTTTCGGATGAGTACGTTCAGCACTAAAGACCAACTCCGCGTTGGCGCTAAAGACTAACTCCGCGTTGGCGCTAAAGACCAACTCCGCGTTGGCACACTAAAGACCGGCTCCGCATCGGCATATTAAAGACCGGCTCCGTGTGGCATATTAAAGATCGGCTCCGCGTCGGCATATTGAAGACCGGCTCCGAGTCAGCATATTAAAGACCGGCTCCGCGTCGGTATATTGAAGACCAGCTCCGCGTCGGCATATTAAAGACCAACTCCGTATTGGCACACTAAAGACCGGCTCGTGTCGGCATACTAAAGACCAACTCCGCGTTGGCGCTAAAGTCTAACCCCGCGTTGGCACACTAAAGACCAACTCCGCGTTGGCGCTAAAGACCGGCTCCGCGTCGGCATATTGAAGACCGTCGGCATACCAAAGACCAACTCTGCGTTGGCACACTAAAGACCAACTCCGTGTTGGCGCTAAAGACCAACTCCGCGTTGGCGCTAAAGACCAACCCCGCGTTGGCACACTAAAGACCAACTCTGCGTTGGCGCTAAAGACCAACTCCGCGTTGGCACTAAAGACCGGCTCTGCATCGGCATATTGAAGACCGGCTCCGCGTCGGCATATTGAAGACTGGCACCGCGTCGGCATATTAAAGACCGGCTCCGTGTCGCATATTAAAGACTGGCTCCGCGTTGGCATATTGAAGACCGGCTCCGCGTCGGCATATTAAAGACCGGCTCCGCGTTGGTATATTGAAGACCGGATCCGCGTCATATTGAAGACCAACTCCGTGTTGGCACACTAAAGACCGGCTCCGTGTCGGCATACTAAAGACCAACTCCGCGTTGGCGCTAAAGACCAACCCCGCGTTGGCACACTAAAGACCAACTCCGCGTTGGCGCTAAAGACCGGCTCCGCGTCGGCATATTGAAGACCGGCTCCGCATCGGCATACCAAAGACCAACTCTGCGTTGGCACACTAAAGACCAACTCCGTGTTGGCGCTAAAGACCAACTCCACGTTGGCGCTAAAGACCAACCCCGCGTTGGCACACTAAAGACCAACTCCGCGTTGGCGCTAAAGACCAACTCCGCGTTGGCGCTAAAGACCGGCTCCGCGTCGGCATATTGAAGACCGGCTCCGCGTCAGCATATTGAAGACTGCACCGCGTCGGCATATTAAAGACCAACTCCGTGTTGGCACCAAAGACTGGCTCTATGTCGCATATTAGACACTGGCGCCCTGCGTCGGCACTAAAAGTTGGCTCCCTGTGTTGGTATCTGGGACAATATGTGGCTCAGTCACATTCTGTGTAATCAATCTGACAAGACACCATTGGTTGGTGATTCATAACAGCTGACTCAGCTGAAGCTGATTATGACCAAAGGTGCACAGTAAGGAAAAAACATTCATTGATAGCTAAAAGGCTACAAAGTTGCCGACTCAAGTCAGGCACAGATCGATACAAAAAGAAAAACTAAAGCTATTAAAGGTCATCCGGGGCCGGGACATCATCCTCAGGAACGTCATCAGGCTTCAGTCCCTCAATATCCTCTAGGTCGTAGAGTTCCTGGATTTTATCCTTGCAGTCTTGAAAGCCGGCGTTATAAGCAAACGCCGCTGACTCGGCCACCTCCTTATCGAAGGCTTTGGACTTTCTAAAATCCTCTACGGCCTCGGCAACTCTTTTTTCCGCCTCGAGAGCTCTTTTCTCGGACTCAATGGCCCCCCTCTGGGCCTCTGTCACCGCTGCCTCCAGATCTGCAATTTTGGTGACGCACTGGTGGGTGGCCTCTTTGGCCGCATCTATCTCAATGGAGGCAGAACTTAATTGGGTCTTTAAAACACACACCTCCAATTCTGCCACCTTCAGCTTCTCTTCGGCTGCCCTTTGCTTCTCCTCGGCAACTTTCTGTTTTTCCTCGGCCACCTGAGCATTATCCAGCTCATTGGCTGCGCGGCGCTGGGCAACTTCCAGCGCATACTCAGCCTTCTCGGCTCTTAGCCGGATGACATCGATTTCACCCTTTAGGGTGGCCCGAGTATCCTCCAGAGCCATCTCCGCCTTTTCCGCCTTGACTTGGAGGGACAACATCTCCTCCCGCGCTTGGTCGATAGCGGTATCGCTCAGGGTCCAGAGGTTCTTCAGGGCGACTAGAGAGTTCAATGCCTGAAGAAATGTCAAGGTGAGAAAGCAAAAAAAAAAAAAGAGATGATAATTGAGCAGAAGCTCACCCAGAGATGCGCCACTGATGCTTCGCGGAAGAAGGTGGCTCTCCCCTGACTCCGGAGAAACTCTTGCACCTCAACCACCATTGCTTCCTCCAAGGTCCGTTCAGCCCAGCGGCTGTGGTTCGCCAACAGCGATTGGAAGGAAGGATCGACGCCTCTCTCTCCCCTTGGCGCTGGGCCTACAGAGAAGATTCCGCCTCTGAACCTGCCACCTCGACCCCTTGACTGGTGGAGGCGCCTTCAGCTGTTGCCCCCATGGGGGGCAGGATTGCTGCTGGAATCGTCACTACTGCCGCAGGAACTTGTTCCGTCTCTACGGCTTTGGGCAAGGGCGACGACGCCCTTGCAATCCTCTCAGGAGAAGGGTCGAGCAGGATAACCGGAGGAGCTGAAGCTGAAGATCTTCCCTCTAGTTGGCTCCGTTCTACCTCCTTGCCGGTCTCGGCCCTTACCACTTCTGTCATGGTGGGC